>JAOPHQ010000906.1:5000-27500 GCA_030340625.1 Merluccius polli
GGGGGTTTCGCTTCGAAGTTGAATGTATTTTCAGCCCAGCCCGAATGTTTTGAGCCGTGGCTGATTGTGTGTGTTTTAAACTCGCCGCGCTCGAGGACACAGCGCCCCGACTCAGCGACGCGCCGCATGGTGTTGCGTATCTAGTGAACACGCCATGACTGCAGCTCAGAATCTGCAAGCATCACTTAACTTTATGTGGATATTTTACTCTTGTTAATTCCGGTATATATATACGCCACTGGTTTATGACCATACATATTTTTTATTTATAAAATCATTTTAGTTTTTTTAGTTTTTATTCTACTATAACTGATTAATGTATATTTTGTTCATTTCGCACTGCTTACCGAACCGCGCACCATGGACCCGGTACTGTATGGTTCAATACGAGTCCACGTACCGTTTCACCTCTAATATTCATGTTTATGACTATATAACATTCTGTAGCTACATATATTGTTTGGGATATTATGGCTAATGATAATGATGAAAGTGTTATTATATAATGCATTTAGAATGCAGAATCAAAGATTAACTTAAAGTGAGATTGGATTTGTAATGGTTTTGTAACTGTTTTGTATTCTTCTGTGATAGCCTAGTCTTGAGCCTAGTCTTAAAATACAACAACTTTTCTTCAACTCAACAAGTTTGCGAGTTTGCACTCAGTTTCTCGTGTGTGTACTGACAAGGTGTGACCACCTGAGCCCCGGTAAAGGTAGAAGAAGAAGAAGGAGCGGCTTCCTCCGAGCTTTCACCCAGCGTCCTGTGGAGCGACTCCTGTCAGTTCGCATGATGCCACGGTGGCGTGAGGATCTGGCGGGCGTGGGCGGACGGAGGCTCTGTCGCCTGGGCTGACTTCAGCTGGGTAGAGGAAGCCCTCCTGCTCCTCCCCACGTGGCTGCCCTTCCGCCTGCCTGCATGCCCGCCTGGCTGCACAGCTAGCCCCTGCCTAGTGTTCTCATAACACACCAGGGAAATGCAGGTTAATCTTTTATTTAAGGCAAGCTTACACGCACCGAGCTGCAGCCCACACACACTTGCAGAGAAACCCAAATAGGCCTCCACCTGTGAATCTGTCTTGCCGGCTGTCATCATCCTCCTAAGCCTTGGAGGCAGGGAGGATGCAAGCATTTCAGATTATATTGTGTGTATGTTGTAGCTTCGGCACTTGTATGTGCTGCATTCAGAGTAGAGGACAAATGCTTAAGTTAGGAATGTTATTGTTTTGTGGCAGTAAGCACTACTGAAAGTGGCACTAAATATTATTTTTTTCCTGAACGTTTTGTGAATACATCTATTTACGTGGAAAATTGTCAATCTGAAAGCTCACATCTTCAGCAAGTGGAACTAACTGTTTATTTCTATGCTAATACCAAACTCACACCCCCCAGAGAGAGGAAGAGAAAATTCATATGGTCTTAACAACATACAGAATGCAAACTTTTATCACCATTCTGTACTGTCGGCACTCTTCCACACAAGCAGACGGGCAAAGCGCGCACGGCACGCACGCATGCACACTTGCACCCACAGGGAATTGACTGATCCTGTCATTTATTCATTTTTCAGGATCATTTTTCTGCATCGGCTGCATTTCTGCGGGATAAATGAATGCATTTGTTTTCATAACGACATGGCAGAAAGAAAATGGCTTTTCATGCTGGAACAAGAATTGATTGCGCCTGTGGATTTTGCGCCTTGATAAAATGGAGTGATTTAATGTTTTAAGAGACAAAAATGTCTTTGCATTCTCTGCCATGCCAATAATTACCGTAGCCAATAGTGCAGCGCCCGTATTCTTATAACATTCATACAAAAGGATATTTGCATTGCTTGTTTAGGAAACAGCTCACACTGTTTTCCAATGAATCTCCCTATGCCTCTTTTTTGACTGTCTGTCTTCCCTATCGCCTATGGCTAGCAAACCAGTTCCAGTGACACCTTTTTTTAATAAGCGACATTGTTGTTTTTTTTTCCTTTCTCAAATTATAAAATTCAATTAAGCATATCTCTCCATCAGAAGCCGTAATGGAAAACAGCACTCCGAAGCACACTCACCGAATCCTGTTCACACTCTACTTGTCATCTTCCGTGTGTTGGGTTTTACACGTGGAATCCAGATATCGCAACGCGAATCAGAGTGACAACGTAGCAACCCAAGCAGATGTTGCCTATGAAAAATAGATGGACTGTGATGTCAGCTGTGGAGTAGTCTGTGCCAGCGCACCTCACGACGCTGCCGTGAGAGACAGCTGCTGCAGCGCCACGCAGAGCCCGCTGTACGCTCGGCGCTCCCGCTAAGACACGCACGCACCCGGCTTATGTGAAGGCAATACGTACCTGGCTTAAAGGAACACTTCACCCATTTGCATTCATTCAAGTTCAAATGACGTAAAACGATGATTTTTGCATCACTAGAACCCCCCCCCCCCAAAACACTTCCTAGTACAGATGACGCAAACATTTTACGTAATTTGAACTAGGAAGTGTGAGAGGTAAATACGGATTTCTCCCATCTCGGGGGAAAATGGGTGAATGTTGCACAACCATTCAAAAATATGACTGGGTTTCTAACGATGCAACGTTTAATGCAAATTGGTTAAGTGTTCCTTTAACGCCGTCGCACGCGACACGCCGGTGCGGTGCCGCTAAGTGCCGAGCGCATACGTCGGTTTCATTTGTGTACCATTTAGGGTGCGGTACGTCAACAAGTGCACCCCCAAGTATTTCAACATAAAATATGTATCCCCCACCCTCATCTGCGAGGACGTGTGGGTGGAGCTTAGCTGACTCTCTCTCTGTTCTGTCAGTCTAACAGGAGAAGAGAATCAAATATTCACCACCCAAACCTCAGTTTACCCACATATTTTTGTTGCCGTTGAAATATGCATTGGGAACACGCTCGGGAGCAGAGCTGGTGTTCTTTGTACTTCAGGATGCAAGCCGAGCTGTTTCACACATTACTGCCACGGCGAGGTGAACAAATCCTTGCCAATATTTACATTTATATTATTCCCTCCCTTTGCCTTGTGATGAGGACAATTTTCACCTTAGCAGACTCCCATGCAACACAAACAATGTTGTGCCCTTGAAAAAAAAAAAAGACTGCATTATTTTTTTTTTAGCATCCCGCACATGAATTGAACGCGTGCCGAGATCAGTCGTGGTGTTGATGGCTCAGATTTGGGCCGCTTTTATCGGAGCCTCGTATGGCTGAAGGCTGAAGATGCCGTGAACAGAGCTGACAGGGAGGGAGACGGTGAGAGAACCTGACATCTCCAAAAGCCAGGTATTAAGAGAGCTGCCAGCCTGGGGAGTGTAGACACAGGCAGGCAGACACACATTAAAGTTTCAGAGTCCCAAGCCACAGGAATGTCCTGTCTCTCTGCTCCCAATCGCCCCACAGTGCCTCCCTCTGCTGAGAACCCAGAATTGGATGTTCCAGCCGCCCCACCTCCAATCATCCTCCTTTCAGGCGGCCCCTGTCCCCTCGCATTCGACTCTGAGTGCCCTTTACACAGAGGTTTCTCGGGTCCCCGGTGTCAGCCTCAGATTCAAAGAATGTATATGCCGAAGGGCTGGTTCCTCGCCCCTCACTCTCGGAGACCTACCTCAGCTCAAAGTGACCAGGCAGCCCCCCCTCTCTCTCTTCCCCAGTTCTGGTCCTGGTGGAAGGGAGATGGATGGCTATGTGCTCCTAGCCATGAGATGGAGCAGAGGTTGGTGGTGCAATGGTGCATGGTGGGTATATCACTCTGCAGTGACCATCGCAAACACGGCATGATGCAGTACGCTGCACCACGGTGTCAAAGACTCAAAGGGACTGCTCTGCATGTCAGTTTTTCCCTCCATATCTCCATCATGAGAAAGCCATGTAGCTACAGCATCCTGCCCACACACTGCAGGCTCCGGTACATTGGCCGCAAGGCTCAGGGAGCCACCGTGAGGGGGTGGTGGATAAGCAAGGTGTGCGAGGTTGTGTGTGCGAGTGTGTGCGTGTCTCTGTGTTGGTGGAGGCCTTGGGAACTCAGAGTGGGAGCCTCGTCCCTGTAATAGTGGCTGCTACCTTGGCAACCCCAGAGGGAAAGATGTGTTGAATGAGTGAGTGGGAGAGGGAACTACAGTGGAAATATGCAAGTGCGGGGGACGGTGCTCTCTTTGTGAATTTGGTTATTCAAACTGGCTCAATACACGCCACCTGATATGTACTGGTTCCTATTGCTCAAATCAAACACCGCTTTGAGGCAATGTAGCCTTTTGTTCACTAAGTGTGAGCTTTTTCTTTCTGGGAACCGCTGCTCTCACACTCTCTCTCTCTCACTTCGTGACCTATGAAGATAAAGCTGGGTAAGTGTGTATTTTGACATGTAGCAGGTAAGAGTGCACCACTCCAAGTGTTTGGAAGCACTGGCCCTTCAGAAATAGCACTTTCTTGACTTGCTGCTGCAGCTGCTGCTGCAACAAGGGGGGGCGAAACGTCAACCCAGGGAAGAGAGCCGAGGCAGTGAGCGTGACACATTTATTTTGACAAATTGAAATGTTTCCTCCCTCTCTCTACTCCCCCCCCCCCCCCGCCCACCCTCTCCACTGTGCCTCATAAAATGTTGCTAAATTTAAGACTGACCAAACAGATTTGCCTGTTTCTGGGGGAGCGGGGAGCTGGTGGTGCTCTCAAGGTGTGTTAACATCATGTGCTCAAGACTCTGATGAGCGCAGCACTTCTCCTGTCCGCCTCCCTGTGTTCATCTGTCCCGTCCTCACAGGACCGCCACATGACAGATGGGCCCCCGTGGCTCCTGACAGGGTGTGGCATGCTGGGGCCCCCCCTGCCAGAGCAGGGTTTCCTGAGGGCAGTCTATCAGGGTCAACTCCCACACAACAGGCTGAGCCCATGTTCCAGTGGACTAGTGGAGTTTGTTTAACTTACTCAGATGCAGAAAGTTGACGTGATTTTGAAGTCACATCGCTATCCATCGCTAAGCGCAAGGAGACGTGTAAAAGATTAACGCCAAATTCAATCCCAGACAGCGGTAGAGCGATATTACATCGCCATCCAAATCATTCAGATCTACTCGTTGGAATATAATAGTTAACCGTATGTTAAATGTTGTGTTCTTCAGGCGGCACTTTTTCAAGGAGAAAGAATGAAGAATAAAATGTTTTATGCTTTAAAGATATTCAATGGTTGGATTTGCAAAACTACAAAAAAAAGGCTCCATCAAAGGTATATTCTAGCTTAGTGAATCGCGCCTCAGACGATCCTCAGCATTTTGTGTTCCCCTCGGTACCTACGGCCCCAGATCAAAGGTCTACAGTGTGCCTTCTCTGATGAGCACTGGAGTTGAAATGTGCTTTCATGTCTACAGTACAGGGCTCTTAGTTACATTCAACAAGACAGAACATAAATAATGATAGGCAATATACAATTGGGAGCAATTTACACATATGGCAACCCTCTATTGCCTTGTAGTTCAGCAAACATGGTCATGCAAATTTACACGGTGTATTGGACCACACAGAATATTTCATGTATGTAAGTGGTGTGCAGCTTGTGAGAGTGTTTATATATGAGTGTTGATATAATTGTGTGTACGTGTCTGCGTGTGTCTGTGTGTGTCTGTGTGTGTGTGCACACAGACACATGATCGCACACGTGTGTGTGTGTGTGTGTGTGTGTGTGTGTGTGTGTGTGTGTGTGTGTGTGTGTGTGTGTGTGTGTGTGTGTGTGTGTGTGTGTGTGTGTGTGGTGTGGTAAGTAAACCAACATTGTAGCCAGCAGGCAGAACGCCTGCTGGAACCACACTCATTTTCTCATCTCACACATTGGGCAACCTGCTGCTTCTCAGGAAACAAATAAAGGCTTAGTCATAGCGCCTCGCCAACACACTGATGGGGCATTCTCTAGAAATAGCTGTGTTCTACCAAGGAGGGACTTGCCCTCCTTGCTCCACTCTTTATTACTCTTTTATACAAATAAAAGGTCTAATTGAGAGAGTGGAGGCGTGTCCCTGAACCCTCCACAGCAAGACGGTCACCAGAGAAGTCAGTTGTATGGAATGGCAGTGTTTACGGTACTCCTATACCTCGAGGTGCCCATGGGAAGTTGAACACCAGCTAAACCTATATTGTTTCATATGTATCATGTATAATATATGAGGTAATGTTCTGTTGGGCTAGCTGAGCTGCATCCAGATATCTTTTCCATAAGCTGCGATCCCATTAGAGGCTAAATTCTAACGGCTTCTCTTTAGAAGCTTAGTCACCCTTCCCTCAAGATATTTGTCTATAATTTGTCTTTAATGGCAAGTCTACACCAACGGCCTATTTCTGCCCATTTTTAAATACAGCCTCTATTGTACACACCATTAACGTGCATTCTATATGCGTTCAATGCGGTTGTGTTTGTTCTCCATCACTTTTAGATTTTTACAGCTTCCGCACATTTGACAACGCATTAAAATTCATTTGCGCGGTTTAATGAAGTTTAATTTGGTAGCCGGGAAGGAAAAAAATGCAAATCTCTTGCATGTTGTCGCACTTAATATCCAATAAAACCCAGCAGTGAGCATCAATTGTTCACTTGTGGTTTCCCACTCATGTAAATTTCCTGAATATAGTACATATGCGCCGGTATTCTGTAATGGCGGCAGGCCTCGTGTTCCACCGAGGCGCCGTGCTGAGTGGCGCCACGCTGGGTCGTTTGAATACGACTCCTGCCTCCGTGCTTTACGGCAGCAGCAGCAGCAGTGCGAGCCAAAATGTGGAGCGGAACCGTAATAGCGTGGCGCGTTGATGCCGACGCGGGCAGCTTGTGGGACTGCAGGGGAGGGCTGAGATGCAGACGCCGGGGCTGTTGTTGTGACAGGCTGCACAGCTGCTCCCCTGCACTGTACCGCAGACTGATGTCTGAGACCTTCCGCATTGTACTGATGCACCATGATCACCTGTGTGCGTGTGTGTGTGTGTTTGTGTGTGTGTGTGTGTATGTGTGAGAGTGAGTACATGCAGGCATGTAAAATCATTAGTGGTAGGGATAATGAAAACCACAATTGTATGGAGTTGGCAGTGTTGTCTCTCTGGTGTTGACATTCTCTGGTTCGCCGCCAGCCTCCAACACTCCAAACGTCTCTGCTTGACGTCTGCTTCCCTGCTGAGTGAACATACTTTGCTGCGTGGTGTGTGTGTGTGTGTGTGTGTGTGTGTGTGCGTGTAGGCGAGGGAGCGCTGTGTGTGAGTGAGAGAGTGACTGAGTGAGTGCATGTGTCCATATGTGCACATCTGAGCGGATTGTGTATTGGCGTCGCGTCTTCCTTCCATCTATCCATCCACCCATCCACCCATCCGCCCACCCGTCCATCCATCCATCCACCCACTCATACATCCACCCATCCACCCATCCATCCATCCACCCACCCATCCATCCATCCACCCATCCATCCATCCATCCATCCACCCACCCACCCACCCATCCATCCATCCATCCATCCATCCATCCATCCATCCGACCGTCCAGGGCGCCGCATCCAGGCTGCCCGGCGCCGGAACCCCAGCTGTGAGCTGCTCTGTAAAAAGGCTGGAATCGGTGGGTGGAATTCCCCTCGTGGAGCTTCCCTCCGGTGCTGCAGGCAGATTCCCCCCCTTCCCTCGCTGTGCTCCTCTCCCCATGGGGAGGGCTGCCAGCCACTGTTCCTTCCCTCCCTGTGCCCCTCTCCCCATGGGGAGGGCTGCCAGCCAGTGTTCCTTCCCTCCCGCCGCCCGTCTCCCAGCCCTGGAGGCCATACTGCCTCGCCAAAGCAGGAGTTAGGATGGGGATGAGGGGGTAAAGCGCATGTGCCAGCGCAAAGCTATTTTCAGAGGCTTTGGTGTACGGCGTGCCACCGTTCGGCGAAAGAACACACACGTACGCCACTTTAACATGCATGTGAACACACACACACATGCGCACACTTACAAAACCCACCATTACCACAGCACAGCTGTTTAGTGTTGGCAACACCAAGGTTGTGCTGAAGGAAAAATACACACACACACACACACACATTTGATTGACCAACACGTGGCTCTCCATTGTAAAAGTCCATCACTGAACGGCAGCCTCTGTGGCTGTGCGGTTGGCTAGCCGGTTGGCTCTGAGCGCTGAGTGTGTGTTGCTATGACTAAGCACCAGCCAGCCCATTTAGATCACCCAGCATTGAGAGCTCTCCGCCAGCACACTTCATTTGGGCTAACCTTCTGGTTGGTTCACTCTTCCAACTTCACACTCCCCTGTTGAAGCAGAGCGAGCGCGGTAGGGAAGGTGATGCGAGAGTGGCTCCTGGGAGAGGGATGGAGGAGGGGATGATATGCATGGAGAGCCCAATACCGCAAGTTAAGAGACCATCAGCCATTCACTCCCCGCGGAAAAGTTTCGCTTTGATTTCACCTTGAAAACGGAACGGCCTTGAGAGGTTACTTACTGTACTACACTTCTGTATGCACATTTGTACGGAGAACTAAATAAATTACACTTGCTAAATGTTATAACTATACCCTGGTCATCATATAATATAACAGATTAAGATAGGTGCAATCCGCCTACTAAAGCACCACGGCTATGAGACTAATCTATAAAAAGAATATGGGTTATATTTGGATTCAGCTAAACTGTCTTGTTGGTGTCAGGCAGGAGTCAGAGACAGAGGAGGAGAGAGGAGAGGAGAAGGAGGGCTAGTTATAAATAGCAGAACTCTCTCTAGGATGGCAGGTTTTTAATTAACAATAGAGAGCGTCTGATAATCCACGGTTAATCCAGAGAAGAGAGGGAGGAGTCGAGAGAGGGAGGAGGGAGACTCTTTGGCTGTTTGATGTTCGCACTACAAGTCCCTCCTGGGCCCGGGGTTGCTCGCTGCGGAGCCGCTCTGCACTGTGATATCCATAGCCCACATGTATTTATTTGGTGAAACAGCCATGCTCCATATTTTGTGATTCGCTTTGTCTCCGACTAACCGCTGTCTGTTCCCATTAGTCTGAGAAAAGGGCCTGTGCCGCTCCTCTCGGACGAGCCGGGACTCTTCTGTGTGTGGTTTTTTTTTTGTTGGGGTGGGGGGGGGGGGGGGGGGGGGGGGGGGGGGGGGGGGCTGGGAAGAGGGGGGGGGGGAATAGGGGGGGTGGGAAGAGGGGCCTGTTTGTTCTGCGAGTGCTCAGCTGAGGGCCTTAATGGCTGGAGGCATCCGATTAAAGACCTGCGCCTCTTGAAAGGCTGGATCTGTCGGGGAAACACTGGGAGATGTCAGGCTCGCTTCACGCTCGAAAGGAATCGGCAATCTGAGGCATTTTCTGAGCTTTGAGGGAAAATGGGGAGGAGGGAGTGTTGTGATGGGTTTTTTTTGTTGTTTCTTTGGCTTTTTGCGTTGCTGCAAAGACTGTAATAACTTCCTGTAGTATGTCATCTGCTGGGGTTTGGCATTGTGCACATTAGACTTCCCTGTCTTATCCACAGGGTTCTTCCGTTCTCTGTCCAACAACAAACAGGGAACCGGAGAACAGATTAAAATTAAATGCTGCTTTGCTGTGGTCAAGGGTGGATTTTAGGAATACAAACCAGTGGGTGGAAGGATGTTTGTTAAAAATAACAGTTGTTTTCTCTTTCTCTCTCTTGTTTTGTAGGACAGAGTCTGGGATACGGTTTTGTTAACTACATCGACCCAAAGGATGCAGAGAAGGCCATCAACACATTAAATGGACTCAGACTCCAGACCAAAACAATCAAGGTAATGGAAACCCTGTCAGCAAAGCTAATGTCCTTGTATCTAGTTCATCATTTTCAATCATATATACTGTATAGCCATAATTTACATATTGTGTAAATTGATTAAATATTTCTAATGCTAGCTTTGAGTCTATTTCTAATTCTGAGTATTAGTCCAAATTCATTGATTTTAGCTGTAATAAACATTACTATAAATAAATAATTGACTGAATAACATGAATTGAACATTTCTCATTAACGTCCCCTGAGAGACTGATCTTGCTTTTGCCTTATTCAAAATCCATGGGCCTGAGAAATTAAACACTGCCTCAATCACAAAACCAGACTACAACTAGCAAGCTTATTAGTTTCCAAATGTCAGACCCAGGAGGTAAAATTGTTGAGATGTCTATTACTGAACAAGTGAACAGCCATTCATCACTCTTTTTTATTTCACCAAAAACGTATAGCTCTGCCAGTTTTATATGTGAATGGTATTAAAAATGAGCAGGTTCGGAGGTGGCTGTAACAAAGTTAAATAATAGCATAAATCAATGGTTTGCCTACATTGTGCTTCTATAGGCTAAATGTGAGAATTATAGATTTTGGTTCTGTATCTTCCATAGAAGAAGTAAAAGGACCTTCCTCTACTGCTGTTCCTCTATCCATCTATTCTACTACTCTGTCCCTCATCTTATGTCCTCACTTGTGTTTACACAAGTAAACTAGTCCCTTCTGTCTCCTCTCTCCTCTCCCCTCCCCTCTTTCTTCCTTCCTCTCTCCTCTCCTTTCCACTCTCTCCTCTCCTCTCCCCTCCCTCCTTTCTCCTCTCTTCGCTCCTCTCCCTCTTCCTTCCTACTCTTCTCTCCTTTCCTCTCATCTTTCCTCTCCTCTCCCTCTCCCTTCTCACTCTTATCTCCTTTCCTCTCATCTTTCCTCTCCTCTCCCCTCTCTCCTCTCACTTCTCCCCTCTCTCCTTCTCTCTCCTCTCCCTTCCCTCATCTAGCCTCTCCCCCTCTCCCCTCCCTCTTCTAACCTCTCCCTGTCTCCTCCCCTTTTTTTCCCTCTTTCTTCTCTCTTCTCTCCTCCCTCCTGTCTCCTCTTTCCTCTCTCCTCTTTCCTCTCTCCCACCCCTGTCCCCTCTCTCCTCTCCTCCCTCTCCTCTCGCCCACCCCTGTCCCCTCTCTCCTCTCCTCCCTCTCCTCTCCCCTCTCTCCTCTCTCCTCTCTCCCGCCCCTATGTCCTGTCCCCTCTCTCATCTCCTCTCTCACCTCTCGCCTCTCTTCTCTCCTCTCTCCTCTCTCCTCCTCTCTCCACTCCCATCCCTCTTCTAACCTCTCCCCTCTCTCCCCTTTCATTCCTCTTTCCTCTCATTTCTCTTCTCTCCTCCCTCCTCTTTCGTCTCCTCTCTCCCCTCTCTTCTCTCACCTCTCTCTTCTGCCCTCTCCCCTCCCCTGTCCTCTCTCTCGTTTTCCTCTCACTCCTCTCTCCTCTTTCTTCTCTCCTCTCGCCTCTCTCATCTCTCCCTTTTCCCCTGTCCCCTCTCTCATCTCCTCTCCCCTCTGTCCTCTCTCCCCTCTCTCTCCTCCCTCCTCTCCCTCCTCTCCCATGGCTGGCCGGCGATGTGCTGCTAGTGTTAAACAGGCCCAGTAATCTGCTCTGCTGTGGTAATCCCTGGATGCTCACCACTGTCATCGTTGCTGATCTGATCTAATCTAATCTAATAGGATGGGATTAGCCCTGTAGTTGTGAATAGGGATATTCCTGTGGTGCATCCCACAAATCCCTAGACAGAATATTGAAAACATGTCGAGGCTGTCTGGCCCGGCCCCGGTTCAACCCGACACCCCGGCTTTGATGTTACTCCCGAGAGAGAGAGAAAGAGAGACAGAGTGAGAGGAGAGAAAAGTGTGAATTAATGTGTGCTTTCCGAGTTCTTGTTTCCACTATTTGTTCTTTCTCCTTTCTTCTCCCTCCCTCGATCTCTATTTCATATATGTCTCTTTTTTGCTGCCGGTTGGTTTTGTAGGACGCATGTACTTTTAACACCCCGGGAATAGGAGTTCAGTCTCACCTTGTTCCCACACAGTTCAGAGAGTTCAGATGTCAGAGCACACACTTCAGAACGCATACAACCCAGTCTAGATCCAGCATGCTGGGGCATCACTTTTTACTTTACTTATTTGCAATAGACTCTCGATCTTTCTCAGACACACACACACACACACACACACACACACACACACACACACACACACACACACACACACACACACACACACACACACACACACACACACACACACACACACACACACACACACACACACACAGTTTCTTGATATGGATACATGAGCAAAAGTGATGATCTTTGAGAGTGTCCACAGACAATGTTAAAGACCACACACACACACAAACACACACACACACACACAAAAGCAGGCCTTATGTAATCCGAGGTTCCAGAATCTCCCTCCTCACCGTGACACGTTGGAGAGAGGTTACCTCAAGTGGTTCCCGCGATAAGGACAGGCATGGTAATGACAGAAGACAACTCTGTGTCTCTCTGTCTGTCACTATCATCCTCTCACACCTCAGTCTGCCCCAGTCTACCACCCACTCTCTCTGCCCTTCTGCCCCACCCCTCTCTCCCTCTCCCTCTCTCTCTCTCTCTCCCCTCCCTCTCACCCCTCCCTCTCTCTCTCTCTCTCTCTCTCTCTCTCTCTCTCACCCCTCCCTCTCTCCCTCTCCCTCTCCCTCTCTCTCTCTCTCTCTCCCCTCCCTCTCACCCCTCCCTCTCTTCTCTCTCTCTCTCTCCCTCTCTCTCACCCCTCCCTCTCACCCCTCCCTCTCTCTCTCTCTCTCTCTCTCCCCCTCTCTCTCTCACCCCTTCCTCTCTCTCTCTCTCTCTCGCTCTCTCTCTGTCGCCCTCTCCACGCAACAGCTTAGGAAAAAAAAAAATCTCCTGAAAATAGCGAGGTAAATTAAAAGCTGGCAGGAGCATCTCAACATTTGCCACGCCACACCTTTAAGCGCCCCCCCCCCCCCCCCCCCCGCCCCCGCCTCTTCAGACGTGAGAGGAACCGTCACAGCATTTTACATGCTGCTACCAGGCATGAGCGTGCACGTGTGTGTGTGTGTGTGTGTGTGTGTGTGTGTGTGTGTGTATCCATCGGGAGTCTCTTGCTTTCCCTCACACCTTAAGAGTTTCTCAGCTATGGCTGCAAACCCCATCTCCCCTCTCCTCCCCTCCCCACTTCCTTGAGGTGTGAGAGGAAAGAGCACGCCAAAGGTGAGATTAGATCTCGAACACCCCACTACTTATACACACACACACTATATATATTATTTGTGCGCATTCAGACGGAAACAGCGCTCACACGCTTTCGAGCGCCGTGCATGAAGTGGGCACAGCAGTCTTTTTAAGATCCACATTTACACTTGTACAACCTCACGGCGCAAACCGTACACAGATGCGCACACGCACGCACACACACATGCGTGCACACTACTCATTCACACGTACACATCATTCACTTTCACACATACAATACTGCTCACAGCTCAAGGAGGTGTTGCTGGATTAGACATCTGGAGTTGGCTGAGAAGGTGTGAAAGGGGGGAGAGGAGAGGCGCACGAAGTGCAGAGAAGTTGAAAAAGGGAGAGACAGTGGAGGCAAAATCTCCAACAGGTTCGAATGCGGTCGGGAAGCGCGGTGGACGTAGGGCGAAGTGGAGCGTAAAGAGAAAAAGAAACGAAGACAAGGAAGAGAGATTTGGTTTCGAGGGAAAGAGAGAAAGTGGTGAGCGCTAAGAGAGTGGGAGAAAGAGAGAGAGAGAGAGACAGATAGGGAGAGAGAGAGAGAGAGAGAGAGGAAGAGTCGAGCAAACGAAAGCGGAGAAGAAATGACAGGCCAAGGGATGGCCGACGACTGGTGATCCCAATTTCTCCTGGCGTCAAGAGTTCAGCACGATTTCCATGCTGTTACGCAAGGATATGTCTGCACATCCTCCGTATTTTCTTGACTGTAACCGCGGTGGATGGCTTACGTCTCCACATGTCAGAGATGAAATGAAAGCGCAGCAAGGAAAGCTACTCCAGTCAGCAGCAGTGGTAATGGGATTTTACTTAACTTCATGGGAACAACATTTGGGCATTCGCATGTAGGTCGTTTCCCTGACATATAGCAAAAAAGTCCACTGGTTAGGGAGTTTTATATACTGCACAGTAAATCTAGTGGAATATTTCCACATACATCAAGGGAAAAGTGTGTGTGTGCGTGTGTGTGTGCGTGTGTGCGTGTGCGCGTGTGCGTGTGCGTGTGCGTGTGCGCGTGTGCATGACACAGAATCCAGTGAGAACACGATTTTCTAATAATCTTTGGAATATTCTGGGAGAGGGGCAGAGAGTCTCCAAAATACGAATTACATTTAATAACCTAAATACAGCAGCTTAATATAACTGAATTACATCACAGTACACCACTGACTAAACGGTGCATCGAGAAGGCTTAAAGGCTTTAACTGTCTGCTGTTAATGTCCTAATTAAAATGTTCTTTATTAAAGGTTTGGCCCCTTCGGTTAGAGGCCAGCTTAAATGAATAATGTTATCTGTGCAATCCAAATGACGATTGAGTCATTTTGTCGTATCAGTAGAGTACACTCAAACCCAAACGCACTCAGTTAAAATCTCAAACAAATTTGAGCTCACTCAGGGCTCCCCGCACTGTGCTTTTAAAGTAAGCCTATATATATATATACATTGGGGTTTTTTTTGTTTTTTTTGCTTTCTGTGTATTTTTACACTGCAGACTATGTTCTGCCTGCTGCATACTACCCTGCCCTCCGCTCCCTCTCAGTGTGCCCCGCCCCTCTCCTCCCTCCCTCCCCAGGTGTCGTACGCGCGGCCCAGCTCCGCCTCCATCCGCGACGCCAACCTGTATGTGAGCGGCCTGCCCAAGACCATGACTCAGAAGGAGTTGGAGCAGCTCTTCTCCCAGTATGGACGCATCATTACCTCTCGCATCCTGGTCGACCAGGTCACAGGTATCCATGGGGCAGCACTCTCCTTACACACATACACACACACATACACACACACATATGCATACACACGCATACTTACATACGCATACATAAACACACACATACATACTCACTAATTCACACGTATAACAACACACATACATCCATAAATAAATATGCACACGCAGCGCTCACACTCATATAATTTTTGCTTACATTTCTGTCCCTGTGGGAGTGTGTGTGTGTGCGTGTGTGTGTGTGTGTGTGTATTCCTGTGCGTCTATTCGCGCCGTAGTGAGTTCTTTCATGCGTCTTTAGATAATTCCCCGTGTTTGTGTGCGCCCAAAAATACCAACGTTTAGCACGCTCGCATGCACACTTATGTTTGTTTGCGCTCACACGGCCTCTGTGTGCCTGTGTGTGTATGTATGTGTGTGTGTGTGTATCCCTCTACATCTATAAAGGCTCACGCGTGGCATGTAAGTGCATACGTGCTCCGCTGCACATTCTACCACATACGAAAACACATGAATGAATCACAACCGGCTAATTGTATCGCGCTGGATGCCCCTGAGCGCGTCTCTGAGATCCGTTTCAGGGGGCCGCGTGGCCGCCTGCGGGCTGAGACCTGCTCCGCTGTTGTGAGCAATGTGTACTGATGATGCAGAAACAGCTCCACCACTGTAAGACGCTCTCATTTGCCTAAGCTGAATAAATCACTGCTGGCAGGAAAGTACATGCCCGTGGGCAGGGAAAAGGAAGAGGACAGGAAGAGGGGAGGAAGAGGGAGCAGAGGGGGAGCGCAGGAGGGGAGAGGAGGGGAGTCGAGGGGAACGAGGAACGACGGAGGAGAGGGGAGGATAAGCGAGCATGGGGAGATGAGTGGAGTGGAGTGCAGAGGTGAGGAGAGGGGAGGAAAGGATAGCCGAGCAAAGGAGAGGAGGGGATGGGAGAGGGAGAGGTGAGGGAGATGAGGGAAATAAGGGAGGGGGAGGAGAGAAGAGGTTAGGCGAGGTGAGGACAAAGAGAGGGGGGGGGGGGGGGAAGAAGGGAAAAGCGAGGGAGACGGGAGAGAGGAGGATGATATTTATACACGGGAGGCTGGGGGAAGAGAACAGTGTCGAGACGCGGGAGGAGTAAAGGGGTGAGTTTAAAATGGTACAGGAAACAGAAAGGGGTAAAAAAAAAAATAATAAAATACAAGAGATGAAGGTGAGAAAAGGTTTAGTAGAGGTGAAGAGAAGAGAATTGGATGTAGCGTGGGGGGGTGGGTGTGTCGGTGGAAGGAGGCAGAAAGAGCAATAAAGAAAGATGAAGCAAAGGAATAGAGCGGTGGAGAAGAAACACGGAGGAGATGACGCGGGCGAGACGGAAAGAAGGACAGCGGGGGCAATAAAAGAGCATCGGCGAGAGAAAGAGGCGGTAAGAAAGCAGGTTACGGCGCTGCCGTGGATACGGTAGAGGATGAGGTGGACACATCTCCCTGTCTATTTATCCGCTTAACTAGCAGACCTGTCTTGCCACCGGGATACTGGTCCCCAGGGGGGACTCCGCTGTTCCACAGCACACAGCCGTGTGAAAAAACAACAAACAGGAAACGTCACAGACAACACATCTGTTCGCAGCGCAGCCTCATCTCTTATTTTAAACCTCCCCGCTCGGGGGGGGGGGGGGGGGGGGGGGGGGGGGGGTGGGGGCCACAGAGCCATAAATACACCGAGCCCTGGCAGAGATGGCCACGGGAAACGCAAAGGGTGACGCATCCGCCCGAGCCGGGCTCTTAAAAAATGAGCCTCAATTATTCATTACGGCGCCATTCTTGACTTAGCGCACCGTCCGTTTTAGACCTGAGCGTTCTCAAGAGCGGCTAAGTGCTCGTTGGGCCTGCGTGCGCCGGCAGAATATAGTCATGCGGGCTTCGCCGAGAGGCACCCCCCCCCCCCCCCAAAACCATATCACTAAAACTTTTGGAGGAATAGGGATGATGGGGCAGTGGGGGGGGGGGGGGGGGGGGGGTGTATTTGTGAGTGGAACATAAAGAGGAGAGAGATAAGGGAAAGGAGAGAGAGAGAAAAAAAAAAAACGAGGACGAGTGAGATTAGAAGTGATGTAATGGGTGGATAATTACAATATTGTTACAGCAGCAGACCTGCCTGACAAAAGACTTGATGGTGGATGGTGGCATTAAAGAAACAGGGAATCTCAGAATATAATAGGCAGGAATGATTCACACTAGAGTCATTTCAGAGTGACTATACTTGGACGTTATAACTACCTGCCGGCGGCACAAATGTACTGTTTACTGCAAATAATATTTTAAAGGAAATATACTGAACATAATTACGAGGACTACAAAAATGCTTAGGAAACTGCTTCCAGTAAGTCTGAACAGATGCTTCCCCCTATTTTATGTTCCTCTCCTTTTCTCTTATTTTCTCCTCGTTCTCTGTCCCTTTTACCACCGCAGCAAATACATACAAATGCTATAATTGCTGTATTGGCAGGCTATATTACTTAATTGTGCTTTTATTTGTAAGGAAACTGCTGGGAATACACAATACACATTAATTCCCTGTTCCCCCTAAATTTACATTTGCCTAACTTACACACATACTTAGATACACCTAAGTACACACATACACGTACAGCTCACTGTGTGTGTGTGTGTGTGTGTGTGTGTGTGTGTGTGTGTGTGTGTGCATGTGTGCCTGTGTGTGTGTGTGTGTGTGCGTGCGTGCCTGAGTGTGTGTGTGTGTGTGCATGCCTGAGTGTGTGTGTGCATGCATACATTCTGAATAAGACACACTCCCAATTTCCCTTTAACAAGACACAAATGCACACTTCTTCCTGTTACTGCAATAGCACATACACACAGCCTCAGAGAGAGACACACACACATACACACACACACACACATGCACACACACACACACTTTCTACACGTGGAGTCCTGTACATCTCCCCAGGAGGCTTAAGGATCAGCAGGAGAAATGTTAATGACCAATTAGATGTTAGAGTTGCCGGTGATTAAGAAACACAGAAGATTTTAGGGGGACCCTGAGAGCACTAAGCTAGCATCATCAACTCATCTTTCTCTTTCCCTCTTTGCTTAAAGAAACACACACACACACACACACACACACAGGGACACACGGGCACAAAGAGCTATCGCCCGTAAATTAAAACCCTGCAGTGAAAGGCAAAAAAATCTAAGTAAGGGACCGAAAAAGTGGGAATTATCCTTTAAAAAATGCATTGGACAGAGGATACGAGCGAGGAGACAAAAACAGGGTGGCGCACAGAAATAGCCGGAGCCCATTGCACACAATGGAACCAACAAATGTTCTCTGGGTACCATTGACAGATGGGCTGATGATCCTCAAGCCTCGTTCGGTCCATAACAGGAACACCATGTCCGTTTTCCCGATGACCCCCGCTCATCAGTAGGATGCGCCCTGCAGTCACTCTGCTGTTCTCCTAGACAACAATGAACTTTCCGGCATCACGGTTAGCGTCACTCACAGTCAGAGGCAGCCTAAATAAAATCCTTTAAAGCTGCCAAATTGCCCCAGAGAGTCAAAGAGTGAGCGCATTGACTTGACAAGGATATCTCTCCATCGCTGCCCCCCCCCCCCCCCCCACACACACACACACACACACACACACACACCCCACCCCGCTCCTTTTTTCTTTCTCTCCCGCTCACGCTCCCTATTGATTCCTTCTGAATGGCTAAGCATATTTTGCTTCTTTATCTGTGCAAATAGCGCATAGCTGCATTTCTCTTCCCCCCGCCTGTCTGTCTAACCTTCAGGGAAGGCTGCCGCGCACTTCCTCCCTGACAATCGGGTGTGGAGGGCCGTCAATGTGAAACAGATATAATGTCACAGACAGCCGGCGAGATCAATGGCCGGCTATTTCTGGTACCTTGAACGAGACCTGCAGGTGTGCGGCGGTCAATACCCTCAATACACACATGATCAATGATGGGCAAATACAAGTGATCTGATCTGCAAGGTTACCTTTCACCAACCCCTTGCTTGGGGGTTGGTGAAAGGTAACCTTGTCAAGGAGATGCCATGGATGTCAAGGACTGTCGGTGTTCAATGGATATATTTGAGCATACACATACACACACAATAGCACACATGCACTCCTGTGCATATTCCCACCCACAATGTGTCTTTTTTGCAGATCAATTTGTACATGTGTTTTGTGCACCTGGCCATTTCACTGCCACAACATTTCCCGGTAGAATATCTCCTCTATTACAGTTTGAACGGTCTTCCCGGTCTCGAATTAAATAATGGATGTTCCCATTCAAAGCCTGCCGAATCCCTGGTCCCTTTCAGTGCCGCAGAGTAAAGAGACTTTAAGGAATTGGAAGAAAGAGCTGTTCCCCCCGTGGACGCGGTAACCGAGGCCCAGACGGTCTCCTCATGCCGTCTGCAGACGTACCACCGCACTGGAGAACCAAGACAAACGGACAAAGCGGTTTGGGGAACAAACCGCCGTACAAATATAAATAAATCTATCAAATCTATTCCTACCACCCAGGATTTCAAAAAATGGCTCTCGGACAAAGTGCAGTGAAAACATTGTGAGACAGCATGAGAAGAGTTTTATTTTATTGAGATGAATGTATTTATTTTTTTGTGGATTTCTTCTGCTGCCGTTTGCATTAGCCTCAAACTCTAATGCCTGTCTGCCAGCTCTCTGTAACCGCAATGGGATCGCGTCATGTGACTCAATGTTTTTTTCCCGGGTAACCTTTCAGTACAATTACGGTTGCGGTATGCTGTGTTTTCCAGCTAATTGGTCAATTCAATCAATCAATC
The DNA here is from genome assembly GCA_030340625.1 of Merluccius polli. Classification (NCBI taxonomy): domain Eukaryota; kingdom Metazoa; phylum Chordata; class Actinopteri; order Gadiformes; family Merlucciidae; genus Merluccius; species Merluccius polli. Next base: position 24,592 of record JAOPHQ010000906.1, read on the forward strand.
AATCCAGTTTGTTAGATACGGCGGACGGAGCCGCGCGACTACGCGTTCTTGCGTACTTCTGAAACGTACACTTAGGCAACGGATACATGGCACTGGACAGATGGCGGAGGCGCCGCCGCATTGACAGAGGCTAAAGCGCACGGCGCCGCCGCCGCACTTCAAAGACGTCTTTTCTCCTCGCTGCGTTTTCAATCGCCATCTGTAGTCAGACTCACTCGCGTTGCTTAGAACAAGGACATTGCTTTGGGTTTTTTTTGTTGTTGTTTTTTTCCTCGTTCTGATTGGATAGCAGCAGGAGCGGGCGTTTTTCTTTTCCTCTTTGCCATATTAGAAAACTATTAGAACAGCAAGTTGAATCAGCGTTTGATAAAACTGGCACAATATAACCCACCTAGGAAAGAAGAAAAAAAGACATGAAAAGGCAACGAAAATACACTTAAAAACACGCACACACAAGCCTCCATGAGATTGGGTTTCGGTGCTAGGGAAACACTAAGTTGGCATGTATGCGCGAGTGTGTGTGTTTGTCTTTGTATGTGTGTGTGTGTGTGTGTGTGTGTGTGTGTGTGTGTGTGTGATTGTATGTGTATATGCGTGGGTGGGTGTGTGTGATAGTGTGCATGTGTGCCGTTTCATCAGCCAGCTAAGTCCAGGCCCCCCCTCCCCACCCTCCTCATCCTCATCCTCCTCCTCATCCTCCCTGGCCTCTCAGAGCAGCAGTCATCTCTCTGCCAGTCCGTCAGTGTTTGGCGGAAATGAGAGCACGTTCTAGAGGCTTTGCTTGGCAGCACAGTAGCGCTAAGAAAATCACTGGTTCCTTTCATCAGCGTCGTCCTTTAACCCTCACCTCTGAACATTTTCCTCTCTCGGCTCCTTCCCTTTGTGTTCCTCCTCCCCATCCTCCTCGCTCCCATACTCTTCCTTTCCCCTTGTCTTAGCCTGTCAAGGTTCTCCTGACCTCTCTTCACTCATCACCAAGCTCTCTCTCTATCTCTCTATCTCTCTCTCTCTCTCTCTCTCTCCGTTTCTCTACATCCGTCTCTGTTCCTTCCAATCATTTCCCACCTTCTCTCTCTCTCTCTCCCCCTCTATATACACTTATGTTTTCCTGTGTTTGTGGTGGCGCTTGTGGTGCCGTGTTATTAGTAAGGCAGCCATTGAGCCTGTCGGTGTGTGCCGGGGAGAGATAAGCACAGGTAGAGCGAGCGAGTTACATAAGCCTCCGCTGATTATTATGGAGGAGAGCGAGATACAAACACAGTGGAGGAGAAACAGAGACGACGAGATGGAGAGAATGAAAGAAGTACAACAACGAGAGAGAGAGAGAGAGAGAGATTGAGAGTGTTGTAAGTTAGTACATTGTGCTCTAATATTGCTGGTATGGCTGCCTGGCTGTTGATAAGTAGACAAGGCCTTGTGAGCTAGTTGAAAGCAGCATTTTTGGTTTGGAATGAGCTGGCAGCATGCCTCCGCTGATTGCAGGTCTGTCGGGGTTTTTTTGTACGCCATTTTATAAACAAAACAAACACCCTTTTCCTTGCTTACCATGTAAAACCACAACATGGTGGATGTGATTAAACACACAAATATCCAAAATATTTTTGGTGTAGCTCTGGTATAGCATAATAACACAAAAAGTGTCACTCCAAAACCAATCATTTTAAGGATGTTCACTGAAAGAGAGAGGGATGCAATACATATACAAATACAAAATATGTATATAATCGAAGCAGAGGTTGCGCTAGACTTTTTCGTTGTCCGTCATTTTGACTGACAGGGTCATAAAAATCCCGTCATAATCTATTTTTACCGGTCACTTTAATTTTTTAAATGATAATAATGACATGTTCAATAGCATTTAATTTAAATTTATTTTTAATTAATATTCAGTCCAAACAAGCTGAACAAATAATCCACACCGTGGATACACACATCAAGCAGAAGAATATGTAAGAATATCGGCCGCCAGGCGATATAGTGGGGCTTGACTGTCATCACGCGGATATTTCGCGTATAGTGGGGCTTGACGGTGATTCATCACCACAATGCGGGCGGCAGCTAGTTGATCCACTAGTCAACACGCGGGAGCTAGTTGATCCACTAATCAACACGCGGGAGCTAGTTGATCCACTAGTCAACACGCCCCCAAGCGAACGAGTTTTCAAGGTGGCGCGATGTCGCGGATAATTCGCGTATAGTGGTGCTTCTAGGTTCCTCGCGTGCCCGCTTGCGCGTAATCAAATGTTTCAAGTGGGTTTGTTGTTTCTTTCTTCTTTTCTACTTTTCTTCTTCTACAAGAGCCAATTAATATGCTCATCGCCACCAAGTGGTCAGGGTGTGAAATGCAATCTGTCAAAATGACGGACGGCCCTCAGATTTTTCCGTCACCGCTTTAAAAAAACGGTCAATGACGGAAAATACTCGGTTAACGCGACCCCTGAATCGAAGTTATATACTAACAGAGCAGGATGTGTAAAGTGTGTATTGTCTAAAGTACTTAAAGTATGTTCTAACACACACACATAGTGTCACAGCGTTTAGATGTGAGAGGTTTCGCAGACAACAATGTCAACTGCCTCTTCACCTCAATCTCTCCTTCTCACAGCCTTAATGTCCACACTGAAGGACAAGATGAATGCATGTGTAGAATGCGTTTACACACACACACACACACACACACCCTCTTAAAAGCACAATTAGTCATGGGCAATCATAAACGGTCATGGACCGCTCTATTGCTCTTTTCGTTCTCAATATAACCTCCGCAAGACAGGGCGACGTGCGTGTGTATGTGCCGCTTCATCTGTATGCCAAGCATTTGTCTAGAGGCTCTCCAGCTAGTAACTGCTTAAGAGCAGCTGAAGGCCAGGCATCTGAAAGCATTAGAGGATGACACTTGTGTTCCCAGT
>JAOPHQ010000906.1:32500-52500 GCA_030340625.1 Merluccius polli
TCTATCCACCCACAACCCTCCCTCCCGAGCCTTGCATTAAAAAACTTTATTTTTTTAATGAGTTTTTATTTTTTGTTTCCTTGTTGATGAAACGTGTTGTTTGCCTGCGGCTTTGGATTGATTCGTCTTTGTTAGTTTGAAAAAACGTAGCGCTTCAAATTATGACGGTAATGATGAATCTAAATCCAACAAACAACAGGTGGGGAATACATTTGTGCTGAAGGTTATCTTAACGAATACAAAAACTAAACCTCAGAATGCGCTTAATAATATAGAATTAAATTCGACATACACAACTCGGAGACGCAAAACAAAAATACTAGTCAGCTAATTGATATTGAAAAAAATACAAATCTCTTCATACTAGATTTTTCTCTGAAGGTAATAATACATTTTGTATAATTCACAAACTAAGATTTGCAAACTGTAGTTTTACCCACACAATCAATAAGTAACTAAAGACAGGAAGCAAACCTCAGGGACGGCGCCAAAGGGATTGGTCCCAGGTGATGTTAATTATCTTGGTTAGTATAACAAGGGGCCTCACCTTTAATGAACACAGCCAATCACACGCCGCCGCAACTTTTCTATCTAGGATTTCACTAGAGATTGTGCGGTGCCCTTATAGTGTAATTCATTTCATTTAAGTGTTTTAGCATTATCGCCGAACATCCAATATAGTCTCTCTGGTAAGCGCATGTTGGCCTGGAATATGACCAGGCCATGTCCTGTCCGCATGGCTGGTCTCTTTTAACACATCAAGCATAATCCACTCAAACACAATGCAACACCAAGCCCTAGATCTCAGCTTGCCTCCAAAGCCGTGACGTTAACTAATGACACTAATTAACAAATTAGCCTTATTATATCCAGAGCAAGAGCCAATTTTAATTAGATAGTCACAAAAAAATGCAGGAGACAAAAAGCACTGTTCCCACCATATTAACATGCATTGAAAGGCAGCACAAAAGACCTATTGTTTATGTGGAGCTTGGAGAGGTAGTGCAAAAAAAAAGCCGGAGCTGATTGCAGGGTGAGTGTGTGTGCGGGTGTCAAAGTGAAGCAGATGTTTTGTGCATGAGTGTGTGTGATTTTTGTACCTCTGTTTGCATGCGTGAACATGTGAGCAAATTACATTTATGTATGTATGAATTGTGTACATTTGTGATTGTGTTTAAGTGCAGGGCTGTGTGTGTGTGTGTGTGTGTGTGTGTGTGTGTGTGTGTGCGTGTGCGTGTGCGTGTGATGTGTTTGTGGCAGGTTGTTTTGCTCTGGCCCATCAGCCCAGTGGCCAGCAGATGTCTTGCTGCTCCCAAGGCCTGAAGCGCTTGTCCTCAGAGCCTCCACTCCAATTGACTCATTTACCCACAAAGCAGCCTGCTCACTCCCTTCCCACATAATAGGCTAATTACTACCTTAATGAGTTGATATCCACACACCACTTTTTTACTTTGTTTCCATGGTGTTTCCCTACGACTTGCAATTATGCAAGAAACTAAACTATATACTCAGAGTGATGTAAAAACCGTGGTCAGCTAAAAAAAGTAGTTTCTAAAGTGAATTGCGCTTACGAATACTTCAAATACAATGCATTGATACAACATTTGGCAATGATATATTATATGCACAAACAAACATTGATATATACAAGCCTAAAACTATAAAAAGGTTATGAAAAGCTACAAAAAATAGCTCCATTTCACATTTAGTATCTGTATCTCAAAACATTTGTTAAATATCGTCAATTACAACAAATTGATGGAGTGTGAATAAGAGAATCTGAGCTTACCGAATCAACTTTTTATTTTAACTGGTTTTAAATGTGCCGCACGGTTCATAGTTGATTCCGAGGAGAGGGAAGCCATTGACCTGCTGTTGCTCAATAAGCCGTGCCCTCTGTCCATTAGCCCAGCAAAGTTAATAAGACATGAGACAGGCCAGAGCCTTGTGAGGAATGAAGGTCGTTGAGTCACCAAGCAGACTGCATCCATCCACGAGACGCAAGGTTTCATCCCCACTAGGTTTTTTATAGCCAAGCACGCTCACACACAAATACACAGACAGACACACACACACACACACAGACAGACACATATATATACATACATACATACATACATACATACATACATACATACATACATACATACATACATACATACATACATACATACATACATACATACATACATACATACATATATATATATATATATATATATATACATACATACACACACACACATACACATACACACACACACACAATACAGTAACTAGTTTATTTGTGCCAGCTCACACAAGTGCACACACACACACAGTGTGTCTATCCTTGCCAGCTGGGATGACTGGAGCACAGGGAAGGCAGAAATTGAAGAAAATTGTAGGACAATTTACCAATACTAATCTTTTTTAATTGTAGACAAACATACCCATTAAATACAGCGTACATTTGATTTGACCATTTAGCACTTAGCACATTGACCCAGACCAGTCACACGTGCATTCATAAATTCATGACTGCGGTCCAACATTCGGTTAATGTTTTGTCAGTTTCACAGCAAACATTCACACCCGCCATTCACTCTTTCACTCACCGTCATTCCAACGGCGAACCATCACACTGACAGAACTCTTAATTTGATGTCCTTTCAGGTGCGGTATTTTCTTTGTCTCTTTGTTGCTGTTATTTTCGTACAGTACGATATTATATTGATAATCCTTGTCATTGGAAAGACTTGCGCTGTCATAACCTCCCTCCACCTCAAGGACAAATTATGTGCTGGCATCAATTGTTTGGAAACAACATACTTTTTGTCCTTTTTGCAGAAAAGTATACGCCTTTGCATGGCACCAGGGCTAGCCTAACATCTCGTGGATGCAGCCAGGTGCCATGCAATGTTAATGCCCTATGACCCCCCCCCCCCCCCCCCCCAACAACAAAAAAAAGAAAAAAAAGAAAAACGTTGCTGCGCTTGATAACTACTTTTTGCTGTCTCATAGCAAAACTTGAACGGTGCAGAATCTCGCTAGCCATGGGCTAGTCTAACAAGTGTCTCGCTGGAAGTGGGCTACTGTATGTAAAGTGATGACAGCGGATTGTATTACCCAGCGGGGCTTCTCAGCGTAATGGACCACTTATGGATGGGGTTTGTTTGATTCTTGAGCGAGGAGGACCATGCAGTTCCTACAGGGACGTAGAATTAGTTCCATTGAGTGCGTCGACCATCTGCCCACCATTAACCCCAGAACCCTCCTTCTCTTTACAGGCTGGACAATTTGCTTAATATGGCCTATGGCGTAAAGAGGTAATTAAAAACTTCACCCGATGCCAGCTGTCCATGTTGACTCAATGATTTTTCAATATACATTTTTTTTTTTTTTTTTAGTTCTCCTTGTTTTTATTCATATGTTTAATTTTTTACGTTGGGTTTTCTTGTGCCTTTGAAGTGACATTGCATTTGAAAATGAGGTTAACTTTTTTTGGTTCCTTGATTTGTGATCGTCGTTGTTTGGTTTTGCATTGTTTGTTTTTCTCTCTATAAGCTTGATTCAGTTTGGAAAACCTTTCCGCCACCCAAGGTGCAAAAAACAGAAAACAATCAGTCTCTGTTTTTGCGGTGGTGATGAATTTGCTTTGTTTTGATTATGACAAGTGCTGGTGTTGTTTGGGTTGTTTTGAATTGTTTTTGTCTGTATTGAATGGGTTTTTCCTTTGTTCTCTGGTGTATAGCTCTTGATTTCTGGGCGTGTTTGATTTCTCCAGGATTCAGGTTCCCCTGCCTTGCCTCCACAGCCCAGACCTCTTGTAAACACGAGGACAGGTCCCCTGAAACCGCTGGAAATGAGATATCCTACACAACTCAAAGCTACCATCGCCTTAGATGCGTTAGACGTATTCTCATACACATTATGTTAACACTGGGCGTCTCGATGTCCCCGTGGCCGATGACGTCGCTGAACTCAATTCCCTCATGCTGTTTGGCAAACCTGGCGTGGAGTGGCTTGAGGAGGTGGGCCTGGATCCCTGTCGGAAACCAGCTGTTTCCCGGCAGAGACCTCCTGCGTTGCTTGGCGCCGCCTGGCTCTGATTTTCTTTTCCTTTTGCCACCGTTTATTTTGTGATCTTGTTGGCCATAGATGTTACGTTGCTGTTGGTCGGTGGTTTTTAGCCTCTCGTTGTTGTGGTTGTTGATTTAATGTGATGATGGTTGCATATCTTGCATGACGCAGTGACGGACGAGGACCACCCTCACAAATAGGTTTTCAAACTAGCACAAACAGGGAGAAAGGGGAACGTGTTTAGCGTCAGTAGCTACAAACGGCAAGCTAGCAGAACACGTTATAGTTTCAGCATGTTACAATATAAAGTTAGATTTATATATCCTCTATATCCTATTGGAGCAACACTAGATGACCCCCACTCGGATGTACGTGCTGCCCTATTAAATCTTTACCCTATCATTTTCAAAGGGCCAAAATGACCATCCATCTCTCATGAAACGGATGATTGCAAAGCGTATGATTAAATTTCAAGTGCGATCTATGTGATCAAAGGCTCTTGTTTGGAAAGTAGGCGCCCAGAGAGATGTGTTGAGAGCAGGAAGTGCTATGCTACAGAAAGGATAGAATGGATAGCTGGTCCGCTACACTGTTGCTATGCAACCCCCCTGGTTTCCCCTGTTACATTTGGTTTGTGTTTGGACTAGCTTATTATGTACACAATAATATGCATGCACACACACACACACATACACACACACACACACACACACACACACAAACACACACACAAGCACACGCACGAACATACACATCCATAATTGCCATCATGTCCTCTGCGGCACTTTGTTAGTGAGTCTCCGACTCAACCCTAAATCTCCCCGCATGCTGCAGCTCCTGCATGCAGATGACCGCAAGGTTGTTTTGTAGCGCGCAGCGGGGGGGGGGGGGGGGGGGGGGGGGGGGCGCGGACATAGCAGGGCATGCTAGGCAGGACCTTGACGTGACCAGACCCGCCAAGTAATTCAGCCGTTGTCTCGACATGCTGAGGAAAATATCAAAGCCCCTCTCCATCAGGACAAAGGAAAAAGCATATAGAGAGATTCAAGAGACACAAGAGGATCTGTAATTTTTTTGTGGTGGGGGATGGGGGGGGGGGGGGGGGGGGGGGGGGGGGTGCATCAGCTCACCAAGCTTAAGTGTGGTTTTGAAGATGATGACTGTGAGGCTCCATCACACGCCGCTGATCAGATCTGAGCGAGCACAGCCAGCACAACGGGAGACCTCTCCAAGTAGAAAGTCAGCAATCCTGGGCTCTTGTGTGCGCAATTAGCCCCCCAACCACAGCCCCTGGGAGTGTACTGTACAAGACCAAAGTCATGCCAGGAAGGTTGCAGTGATCTCCAGCCATATATAGCAGCGAGAGAGAGCAAGAGAGAGAGAGAGAGAGAGAGAGAGGCGGGAGAGGACAGTATCATGTTGTTGTATGCCGTCATGGGTCCTGGATGGGAACAAAGAACATCCAGCAGACAACAACTGTGCAGTAGAAGTGGAAATGCTCTCTGTTCCTTAGTTCCAGCGAGCCGTAAAGGACTCGCGTTTTTACATTCAGCCTGGGCTCCCTCTTCCCCCGTCTTTCCCCGTTGCTGGAGAACGCAGGCCCACACCGAGACAGCTGCTGCAAAGCAGAACTCTCAATTAAAGCGCGCGCTATAAAGCCTGTCGTGGCTCCTGGAGGGTGGCGGCGGTGGCGGTGGCGGCGGCATAAGACAGGAACCATTTTATCTCATTTACCTTTTACTTAAACGCGGGTGTGTTCCCCCCCCCCTCACCCCACCACACCCCACCCCACTTTGCCTCTCCTTTAACCGGAAAGGCAATTAAGTGAAGTCAACGGAGGATTCAAATCTCTTGCATCGCAAGAAAAAGGATGAGATTATGATGTGAATAAGAACAGATTTAGCGGGGTGCGTGGTGCATGGTCTTTGATGAATTTCTGGAAATGGTTTTATTCACTGACTTCCCGCTGTTTAGCTCCCAAAGGACGAGAGTGCGCATGAGAGAGGGGGGGGGTGGGTGGAGGGGGGTGGAGAGAGAGAGAGAGAGAGAGTAGGAAAAGCTTCATCCTCTGCATCTCCCAAATACATCCCAGAAGGCCCTGCTCTTGTTCCAGGACGAAGGACAGCAGTGAGGATTTAGTACAGCTTTATGGGAACGCATGCAAACATATTATTATATATAATGCATACTATTATACATAAAAATATACACACACGCACGCACACGCACACACACACACAACCCACTCACCAGCCAAACTGATTTGTTTTTTTTGTTGTTTCACCAAAAAGTGTGTGGTATGCATATTATTAGTACAGCTTGAGCATATTTTGTTATACCTTTAAGACCGTAAGATTCCCATAAGAAATGAAGATATTAAACCATATTAAACTATGAGAGAGGCACATTTTTCAGATGTATGGAAGGCAAGTTCAGCAGATGTAGACCTTCACTTTTTTTATGTTTAAATAACCGTGCAACTAAAAACATTCTTCCTCTTCTTCTCTTCCCTCTCCTCCTCCTCCTCCTCCTCCTCCTCCTCCTCCTCCTCCTCTCTGTTCTTCTGTGGTGTGGGTGTTTCTCCTCTCAGGTTCTCCCCCATCACCATTGACAGCATGACCAGCCTGGTGGGCATGAACATCCCCGGCCACACGGGGACCGGCTGGTGCATCTTCGTGTACAACCTCTCCCCCGACTCCGACGAGAGCGTGCTCTGGCAGCTGTTCGGGCCGTTCGGCGCCGTCAACAACGTCAAGGTGATCCGCGACTTCAACACCAACAAGTGCAAAGGCTTCGGCTTCGTCACCATGACGAACTACGACGAGGCGGCCATGGCCATCGCCAGCCTGAACGGCTACAGGTTGGGCGACCGCGTCTTGCAGGTGTCCTTCAAGACCAACAAGACGCACAAGTCTTGAGCCAGTGAACCGGTGAAACCAGTTTGCCCACCCCCACCCTCCCCCCCTTTTCCCCATCCCCAACTTGGTCCAGGCCAAATACCCTCCTCCCTCCTCCTCCTCCAACGCCTCTCACCCTAACCCCCCTCTCCCCCCCCCCCCCACCAACCCCCTTCCTGTCCCTCGTCCCTTTTGTCACGACCTTCTATTGCCACCCTCTTACAGCCATCCGACACAGCAAACTCAACTCCAAACTTCAACTCCAAACTCAACTCCAACAGAGAGCAACCGATTAAAAATCATCAACCAATTGAACTAGAAATGGCTTATATTATAACTTTGGACCTATAAGCCAATGTTGCCTAAGTATTACAAAAATGAAATGATGAAATATGTCCATATGTTTTCGGAAGCTCCTGTGATAAAACAGGCTTCTCTTCTTTGATGTGTAATTTTTCTGTTTGTTTGTTTGATTGTTTGTTGTGGTTGTTATAGAAAATGATTTTTCTCTTCTGTGCACACAGTAGCAAAACCCCCTGTACTCCCCTTATTTCAGAGAAGAGAGTGTTTTAGATTGAAAACTTTTCTCTGTCTTGTTTCAGGATTGGTTTTTCTTTTTGAAATCCGGATCCACTGTCGTTTAACGGTTACGTCCCTCCCTGTGGTTAAAGGGGAGGGCGCTCTTCAGTTCAGTTTTGTTTTCAATTGGTGAACCATTCATTCATTTTTAGTAAGTATTTGATTCCCTCTCCCCACCCCCACCCCCCCTTATAGATTATAGATGGGACGGCATCGTCCCCGATAACCGATGCAGATAAATATGAATTTCTAACATTGTTTTTGTTTTGTATCGCAAACAAAACATATGTCTTTCCTCACGTGGGTTCAGGGAGATGGGGGAATGGATGGGATGGGTTAGCTTTCCTGATGACAAAAAATATCACTGTTGCCAAAGAGACGATCTCTTTGCTTGAAAAAAAAAAAAAACACGTTTAGAAAAAGATAAAAATAAAGAGAGAAAAAAAGATCTATTTTTATAAATGATAATTAAAATAATAATTATTGAAGAATTTTTACAAGAATCTGGATTTGAAAAAGAGAAAAATATTTTGACTGGCTAACTGAGGGGGGGGGGCCGGGCGGGATGGGGGGGGCCGGGCGGGAGGGGGGGGGGCCGCCACCTTGTTCGTTCTGCTGTGGTACTTTTTAGGATCAGAGGTCGTTTGTTTTTAGGGGAAAACCTCGAGTTGGCCGAGATTTTGTAGAAGGAAGGTTTTGTGAAAAGGGATACAAACTGAGGCAGGTGATCTTGGTAAATTTTTCATATATATACTAGTGCGTGATTATTCAACAGCGATACCCAAAAGGGAAAGGAAAGGGGTCTGACCATGGCCTAACCAACCTTATAGTCCAGAGCCCAAAGCGAGAAGAAGACCCTTTGTCCAATTGTTTTCCTCTTTTTGTCATCTGTCAATATGAGACATCAGTAAATAGATATATACACATCTATCCATTTAGAGAGCATACTATAGATTATCTATATCAGTTTCTTCACTCTGCGTTTGTGAACTTACATTTGAAATGAACTTCCTTTTAGCGATCAACAGTAGGTGCTATACTACATTACTCACATATCTTAAATATCCAAGTTTGTTGTTCTATGTGTTGTTTAAAGAAGAAAAAAATACTCGATGTTGGCATTGAATTGAGCTGCTGTTCTTTGTTTATTTGTTTATTGTTGGCCCTGAAATCTGGTTTGACTAATTCTTTGTGGAAAGCCAGATTGATGAACTTGGGCCTTGTAGGAATCACTTAATGGGCTTAATTTAAACTTTACTTTTGGCTTGCTGATTTAGGTTACTTGCTTAGCGTGAAACGTTTGTCAACTTTTAATGATTAGCTAGTTCTGTTAGTCTAGATATTTGTTTCCTTATGGAGGATCAATGACAACGGTGTCTTTATTTGCTGTGTACAAAAAGATGATATATATATATATATAGTCTACATTTGTTTTCCAATATCTACTGTATTATCTGAGTTGTCACTGTTCTTTTGTTTGAGCTTGTCTTCTTCATATGACAACTTATTATGAAGTGGTGGTTAAGTTCATTAGAAAAACTTGTGAGGAATCCTGTTCAATTGTTGTCATGTCGCTTGTGGAAAAAAACGGAAAAAAAAAATTTGGATTATCGTTTAGTTAACAACTGCGGCAAAAGAAATCGAACAAAAGCTTAGAATATAACCGTATTTGTTTATCTATTTATTTACTGATCTATGTTAAAAGCTATTTATTTTTCTATTTATTTGTATTTATTTATTTATTAATCTATTTATTTATTTGTGTCTCTGTGTACGTATTTCTTTGTTCCGTTGTTCGTGTATTTGCGTAATTCTGGTACAGGGAGGGGCGTTTCAGAGCAAAAGGGAACAGGTTGGCACGAGGAGAGGCTCTTCCAGTAGTCCACTGCACTGAGAGAACTACGGCGTCTGTGCTTTGTACCAGTATAGCAAAATTACAATATGACAAAAAAAAATCTGAAAGGTCACAAAACACACAAAAAAATAAAAAATGTCTGAAGGGTTGGCGGGAGGGGGGCGGGGGGCGCTCTTCCCTTACTACTAGAAACAGTTACTCGCTATGCATAACCTAGTTAATAGTTCAATTTGCTATTGCTTTTTTCTTGTCTTGTTAAAATGAAATCTTTAGATCTTTTTAAATCAAGTTTAGTCTTAATAGAATGTTCTAAACAGTCGTTCTGGTTCAGTATAAACCTGTGATAAGTTTGTGTAGTTCTATAAGCCTCTCCGTCCACACCCTCCCTCCACTTACTACCGCTTTGTGATGAAACCTTATGCAAAATGTGGGTCTGAAAGCATAATTTTCAGTTTTCAAAGAAAAAAGCATTTTATATAACATTCAGCTCTAGTAGGCTCGGGCAGATGCATTTTAAATGAGCAAACGTTTGAGGGTCATTCATTGCACTGGACTGAATCGGTCAAACTCACCTAAGAGTCAAAATCGTATTTTTAAAATGATTCATCATGTTTTCAAATGACATACCAACAAATATTTAAAAGTAGAGAAACTGTTACCATTGCACACTAACTGCGTCTTACTGCAGTTGTTGCTATATTTACAAAGTACTGGAGGTATGAAAAGGGATTGTACCCATTCTATATTTTATATACTCTAATATGATATATATTATATATTTTGAAAGGTAAAAAGGTAAAGGAATGGTTCCAGAAGTAAATATAATGAATTGGATTTTCGTTTGTTTGTTGTTAAGACATGAAAACATGAAGGAGGTGTGTGTAGCGAACATTTGAAACACTCAGACGCATGCTTCCATTGTTCCACTTCCTGTGTGTCACCCACCTTGGCCAATCCGATTGGCCATGTCACGTGACATGAGCATCATCATTAGCCAGTCATTGTTCTAGCCATCCAATCACATTAGTGTTCTGACCTCAGAACGCCAACCAACCAACCAACCGACTAGACCCCTTCATGCTCCCCCACCTGCATTGAGGGAGCTTGAATTATGCAACGACCCCAGTAGAATGTTGTTCTGACGTGTGAATAGATTTACATGTATGACTTTTGAACTCTTACGAAGCATGCCTGTGTTCTGGCTAGACCCTGTGTGTGTGCGTGTGCGTGCGTGTGCGTGCGAGCAAGTGTGTGAGACAGAAGCAGCGATTGAAACATTGGTGTGTCTGCGTCTGTGTGTGTGCGTGTGCGCGTGCGTGTGTGTGTGTGTACCTCTATCGTTAGGGATGTCACGGTGTTCAAAATGCCTGTTTGTGCGTGTGCCAGTGCGTGTGCATGTCAGGGTGTTTGCAACATGGGGCTGCGTCACCTTTCGCTCCATGGCCGACCCCGTGGGCTCACACCATCCCTTGTAGCGCCTTATAGTGGCAGGCCTGCCGGTAGGAACGACACAGCCAGTAGTGGAGGAGGGAAGGTGAACAGAGGAACTAGGCTCTTCTTGTCGGTTTTTTTGTTTGGTTTTTTTTCCTCCTGAGACGTGTTTGTTTGCTATCTGAAAAATCTATAAACAAAATCTTTAAAGACAAAAAAGAAGGGAAAAAAAATGTTCACAGGGCCATGTGACCGTGGCTCTATCTACTCCTGCTTATGTTATTACTTAACTATTATCAATGATGATTATTATGATTATTATTGCTATTATTCTTAGTATTCTTATTCTTATTATTAATCCAATTACTGCGATGAATGACTTCATGTTATCCTTGCTAGTTTAGGTCATTTCTGAAACTGGAAACAAAATAAAAATCTTGCTGTAAATGTTTGTTTTATTTTCTTTTTCATAAAACTGTTGTGTTTGAATTATTTGTACTTTTGAATGTTGGGACAATAAAATGAGGTGTTAAGAGTTTGGTTGTGTTTGTCGTAATGTCTTGAGATGGGCTAGAACACTGCATGTGCTCTCATACCCTCCGGCCTCGCATGTCTTGTAGTATTTGTATTTGAATGGAGAGACGCACATAATTCTGTTCAAACGAGAACCGAATAAGTAGATATAAATCATATTTACATCTATCATCGCATCTATCATCATGCAAACCACCGTAATATGCACATCACACAAGACTGAAGCCATTATTACGCAAAGCATTGTCTAAACCAGTAGCTCTGAAACCCACAGCGATGGAACAACACAGTGGTAGTGGAGCTAGTCTGCAGCACCAGCAAGATAACAGTGCCCCCTGTGGAACCGCAGCAGGCACTGTCGCTAACCCAGTGGATGATCAGAAATTTGCTAAAGAGACACTTTGTGTCTCAAATTTAAGGTCTTTCTCGTTCTTAGTTATTGATGATGAATGTGTGTCTCAGAACGGAGACAGAACACCCAAGGCTGTCGGTTCGAGACCTTTTGCAAATGGATTGGACGCTATTTCAGAAATAACAGGAATACTGAAGCATCTGCCCTGTAAATTGTAGCAGGCCACATCTATTGTGTTAAACGATAAAATACCTGCCTGCTGCCCAATGACGCCGATCCTTTCATGCGGAACCGCTTGCCGGAGGACCTGAGAGTGGCAGAGAGTGTGGATATCTTTAAGAAAGGAAACGTAAAACACACCTTTTTAGCCTGGCTTTTATCGTGTGTTTACGTCGACTTACTTCGACCTTTTACTGTTATCTCTTATTTTATGATTATATTATATTTCATTTATTCGTTTTCATGTTATTTATTTATCATGTTCTTTTCAACTTACTCTTATTTCCACTTTTGTGTTCAGCACTTGGAGTTGCATTTGATGTCTGACTTGTGCTTTATAAATAAAGTTTTGATTTGATACGACTTTGTAATCCTAGTAACAACAGGGCATTAACAAGGTGGTGTAATTTGGTGTTATTCATCAGGATGTGATGTGTCCTAGGCTGTCCTAGGCTCCTCTATTATCTTCTCTTGTTAGGGACTTAATGACTAGAGAGTCCAACCAAGGGCAAAGTAGATGAAGTCACTAAGAAATGAAAGTCACTGTCCGTTATATGGTCTCCTCAGACAGGACAGAGGGGAAAAACACATGGGAACCAACGAGGATTTATTGTAAATGCACTGCAAATGGAGGCCTTAAGACACAAAAAAACTATTGATTTTCCAAAAATTAAATTAAATTAAATACAGCAGCGAGAGAGAGAGAGACAGAGACAGACACAGAGAGACAGAGAGAGAGAGGGTAATTGTTTTTTATTAAACGTGTTGAACGGGAGTCACAAGGGGTTAATATCGCCTCGTTTCTCACCATATTCCCCCGCCAGGTGTGACCATATGATGCTGCCTCTCAGTTTCTATATAAACCAGCTTTCCCCTCGCCTAGGTGAGAGCTGATCACACCTGCGCCACGGTGTGAATGTCAGCCTGCAGTGTGAATGTCAGCCTCCTGCAGGGCTGCCATATATAGGAGCCGCTTCTGCCAAATGACAAGTTTGAGCCTCACAGTCGGAGGGATAGTATGTTGCTAGTGACGACGACACTAGTCGTTCCGAACCATGGCAGTAGTGGCGGTAAATCTACGGTCAGCAAGTTACACCTTCCCTCCCTGGTGCATATGCGCTGACATGGATGAGACACGTCTCCTTAGCGGTGCTGTTGCCCGATATCACACACTGTGAGTTCAACCTGTACATTCAACCTGAAGCGCCGTTTGGGTTTGTTTAGCTATACATAGGGAAGGAAGGAAGGAAGGAAGGAAGGAAGGAAGGAAGGAAGGAAGGAAGGAAGGAAGGAAGGAAGGAAGGAAGGAAGGAAGGAAGGATGGAAGGAAGGAAGGAAGGAAGGGGTTTTGTGTTCAAACAAGGGGAGGAGGTTAATAACGAAAGATGTTATTCCACTGTTCTTTGCATGGTACAGCAGGCTATTGTACAACAGATACTTCACCTTACCTTAGACTTTATCTTCCCTTACCATACCTACCTACCCACCTACCTTACCTCGCCTACCATGCCTTACTTTACCTTACCTTATCTTACCTAACCTTCCTCTACCTTACTGCTTGGCATGGCAGTCTGCTGTATCTCTAGGCGTGAAACACACACTATAAGGGATGATTCCCACAATTAGACTTCCCCTCACAATGTTCATTTTCCACATGCGTATGCTAAGCTTGGCCAGACTCCAGCAGCGCCCCATCGAGTCGTCTAGCCGGTATTTATTTTTGGTTAAGAGTGGCAATGACAATGCCTACGTCCTCGTAGGACCGTTCCTTGAAGCCCGCACCGGCGACTTGTGTTGGTAATAGACTTTTTCTGTGCCAAGGACCCCGGGGACCGGGGAGTACTAATCAGTCCCTGTGTCCTCCTAATACAAAAGAAAGAGATTTTTGGCAACTGCAATTGTTAGGGCAGTAGCAAATTAGATGTCTATGATATTACAAGACTGTGAAAATAACAGGGGATTTTGGAAACCGTAATGATGATTGCTACTATTGGTGGCGACATACTGCAGCAGTGTTTGGGGCCAGTTCTTTGACTGTTCAGTCAAATCCAATGTTGGTCTTCATGGTGATAATGGCTGTTATAATGGTGGCACTTGCAGCTCCTGTAAAACATTGGATTTCATATAATGGCTACTTTTTACTGTACGAAGAGCCCTCATTTTGTTCTCAGCAGGAATATCGACTTGACGTGAATGCTTAAATGACTGCAGATATCTGGCTAATGCATGAAAGAAATTGCACACAAAAAAAAACTAATCTCACATACATATGAAAATGAGATTTGATACCTTTGTGACGGTATCATATCGCATTTATTTTTTCTATTCAAACGTGATGTGTACAATGGACTTAATGACGGGGAAAATCTATTGCTTTAGCACCAGCGTTGCTACTTGGCCCTGCTGCTGGTGGGAGCTGCCATGGCAAACACAGTTATGGTGTTGGTAGCCAGGACCCTCGTGGCGGTGGTGATGATGGCGGTAAGAGCGTTGCTGGCTAACGGTCGCTGCGGGCACCACATTTTTCTACCGTTTGTTCAGAAAGAGACACACTGCGGAGCGTCACGGTTTCAACCCGGGCTTCCAACTCCCGGTAAAAGGACACACATTGTTTTCATGCCATTTCCCTAATCCTCACACCCACCCACTCTCCCCCTGTCCCAATTTTCACTACATCCCTCCGTTCGTTCCATTGTCATGTCTGTCTGAATGTCTGCTTATCTGTCTGCCTCCCCCTGTCTCGCTCTCCCCTGTCTCACTCTCCCGGTCTTTCTGCTCCTCTCTTTCTATTTGAAAACATAAAACATGCTTATCGTTTCAGTTGGTCCATCATCATCTGGTTAGTGAGTTGTTTCCAAGGCCTAATGGAAATTTCCCAAAAATAATCTCTGTGCTTTTGTATGTGTGTGTGTGTGTGCGCGCCTGTGTGTGCATTAGTGTGTGTGTGTGTGTGTGCGTGTGTGTGTGTGTGTGTGTGTGTGTGTGTGTGTGTGTGTGTGTGTGTGTGTGTGTGTGTGTACGTTTCTGTGTATGTGCTGGCCTGCATATGTGTGTGTGTGTGGGGGAATGTGTTTCTCTGAGAGCCCAGCACCCTACCATCTGTCACTGAGGGGCCCTCCATGTTCCAACGCCAATCATGTCCTTCCAACTGATTTTCAAATCCTCGCTTTGCTTTCCAGCGTAGGGCAAGGACAGGACAGCTAGCCAGCAACCACATTCAAACACAGACAATGACAAAGTCTACGACCTGCTCTTACGACACTTATTACGACACATTCACACACACACACACACAAGCGTGTGCACACACACACACACACACTCTCTAACACACACACACACACAAACACACTCTCACACACACACACACACACACACACACACACACTCTCACACACACACACACACACACACACTAAAATATAGCCACAAACCTGTGTCACACACACATCGAAAGGATGAAATAAATCTTTAACAGCAAACCCGGTTTATATTTTATTTTTCTTTATTATTTATTTCCTGATTTCGTGTTGATACAATAGGATAACCTTTTGTATTCAGCCAGAATGTTGTTCTGGATAAAAAGGTTGTTCTGGCTGAAGAAAGACATGAATGAGTTGCGTTATATTATAACCAAAATGTAAGCCTCCGGAACGGTAGTGTTTATACCCTAATGAGAATTTGCATAAGACTAGAAGGTAAAGACTACTTTTAAATTAATATTTCTGAAATATTCAATGGCTGTGGTTATCTCATTCAGCTCTTTCACACTGTTGGAGGCCAACATATTTGAGCAAACATGTCGAAGTCAATTCAAGGTCTTTCAATGGCCCATCAGTAATCAACACTAAATGTACACTCCACTTTAGTCATTTAGCAGACACATTTATCCAAGGAGACACACATTGCTATTTTTTTGTAGGTACATTACATCTTTAATGAGAAGTTAGGCGTTATGTTATTCAGGTATGTTTCCACTTAGACCGTGGGCATTAGGGTCCAACCCAGAACCTTTCAGCTAGGATTGGTTCACCACCATAACCACCCTAACTATGAGACAAGTGGTTCCCAAAACCCCTTTTAAGATTTTTTTTCAGTGAAGTACCCCTTTCACCAGCACAACATATTTTGGGGAGGGGGAAAAAATGAAAATACTTACAGTTTAGTGAGAAACATGGGGCCGTACTTATCACTTATGATGTGTCCTTCACTGGAAAGATTGACCAAACCTGTATGTTAGTATACAGATTTGACTTAATTTTATGAAGGTGTTATTCAGATTCAATCCTTCAAAGTACCCCGATGGGAACACATGCCCCCATTTGAGAAACACTGTACTAGACTATATCCCACTGCCGAGAGACACACAAAAATGTGTAATAATATTTTCAATGCTCAAAACTTTTAGTTGGGTCCTTCAGGCCTCATCTCCCTTCACCTCTTGGTTGAGTAATCCAGCTCACCTCTCCTGCAAGCCCCTTTGGTTTTACTTTGAGGCCATCTGGAGATGCTGGCAGACCAGAGTCAGGGTCTGCTGAAGCTCATCATTTGTTAGACAGAGAGACAGAGAGAGAGAGAGAGAGAGAGAGAGAGAGAGAGAGAGAGAGAGAGAGCCTGCCACTGAACCTATTGAGGCTTGAGGTGAGGGTGTTACGCTAAGTCGTTATACGTTTTCCGATTTCGGATCTTAAAGAAGAAAATCAGTGTATTTTGTATCTATTACCGAATAGTCCCTCAAAAAAGTTTTTTGTGCATAGATTCAGCTTATAGTGTATTATTAATGCCATTGACTGCCCTTCATGTTGAAACTTTGCAAAGAACCAATCCGTGAAATTTGAAACTCATTAGGGCGTATCGGAAGAGAACTTAAGTGGAACGAGCACGAATAAAATGACGCACACAATTATGTATATTTTGGTACCAATAACCTAGAACAATATTTTTTGGATTCATCACTTTGTTTGTTTTGCGGTACGATGCCATGATCGCAGTGTCCTCTACCGGTAGAGACTTTAACTTTAATTAGTAGTTATTACCGTTCATGGTGTAAGGGCTAGCCAGTGTGCTTATCCACCACAGGTCAATAGGATCCTACTGAGTAGTGCACTTCACCGATGGAGTACTCTTAAGTCTTTGACCCTCTTGATTGCCACTGTCCGTTCACTAACAGTGTAATGGGCCAAGAGAGCTGAACCACTCATTCACCGTAAGTGCCAGCCATTAAAAAGTTACAGGGTTCCCATCTCAGTCAACGTGATCTATGAGACTCTAAGCAGCCATTTTGGCCGTTTAAAGTGTGGTAATGTTCTCGTAATATAATTCTGTCAAATTACAATCCGGGAAGAGTGAACAGGATTACCTGTGGGCTTACTGATTTGAAATTGTAATGCAGTGAACCCTGTTCATCGTATTTTAAATGAGGCCAGACCGGCGTACGAGATCAGCAATGTGCTACAAACACTACCGTAGACGTATGAAAACACAGACACTATGTATAGTAATCATTTGTTGTACTGTACAATTCAGCACAAAAAAAAAAAAGAAGAATTGTAAAGTCGCCCCCTTGTTGGTAATACCTATCCACTCAGCAGGAAAGTTCAGTGTCTCACGGAGGAAGCAGTTCCAGGAGTCAGCTTTTCTGTCTCCCAGCGTGGTCAAATTCTCTAAACGCATTCACAAAGACAAGGCTTCCTCAGCAGCAGCAGCAGCGGTAGGCGCTGCCGGTGCTGGTGGCTCACTGGCTGCCCTCACTGTTGTACTGTTGTATTGAACCGCTATCTGATTCACTGACCTTCCTGCAGCCTCATGCCTTGCTAATGTAATTTAGTGCTGCTGCTGCTGCTGCTGCTGCTACTGCTGCTGGCATGTCACACAGACATGCACGCATGCACACACACACACACACACACACACACACACGCATGCACTGACACACAAACACTTGCGCACATGGACATATGCACACACATGAACGCACACACACACACACACACACCACAAGCTGTCCAGCAGCCAGTGCATGAGTGAGTGTAAGGGAGTTGGTGTGAAAAGCAAACAGCAGGAAGCTAGAGGCTGGCGTGTCTCTTCTGCTGGCCAGCCATGAAATGAACCACAAGGTGCGTGGGAGGACTGCTGGAGCAGGGGAGAGGGAGAGAAGAAGTAGTAGAAGAAGTAGTAGTAGAAGAAGAAGGAGAAGAGACACACACGCAACAAAGGGATGAGCATGCTTCTGCGTGACCTCATTATATCATTTAAAACACACGTCAAGAACAATGGGCAATCATGTTGCGACCGACACAAACACACACACACACAAACACAAACACATGTGCGCGTGTGCGTAGTGTTGACGTAGGATATTGGAGGTACCAGTCTATGGGGGGACCCCTTATTAAGGAGAGCAAATTGACTAAAGGAGGATTTAATTTGTTGGTAGAACAGATTCTGGTCTACACACACCCCCACACACCCACACCCACACCCACACCCACACACACACACCAAGCTAACTATTTCCTATCATATGATTATCTTCATATCATCTCCCTGCCCTGCGCACAGAAAGTGTGTATGTGTGTATTTGTGCATGTGCGTGTGCGTGCGTGCGTGTGTGTGTGTGTATGTGTGTGGTTAGGGAACAGCTCTTCTTGTTCCCTAACCAACAACTGGATTACTTTCTGTTTACTCACAAGAGGAAATGTTCACGGGTATAGTTTATGGCCACCATTTTACCTAAACCCATTCAACTTTAACTCATTTAACTTTAACTTTAATATTATTTATTGAAATAGGCTTAAGCTTCATCAAAAGAACAAATCATCCCCCCCATCACTCCAGATGGGCAGCTGGATGAAAATAAAGACGTCTAATGTTTTCGCGGCCAAATGAAGAGACTTTTCGGTAATTATCATGCGTTTTACCATTTTCTCTGTGGCTACTATCTTGGAGTCTCTTAGATGAGAGTGCAGTGTTATCTGATTTAATTGCCAGTGATTCTTTTGGTGCAGATGAATGTACTTTATGAGTGATAACCCCATTCACCCCATGGGCATCGCAGCACTAATACATCTATTACAGTAAACTCTGCCTATGACATTATGGTGATTAGTCACTTTGTTTTGCCTGCGCCAGACTGGCACTGAATCTGAATATGAATTGAGAAATATTGACATTATTATCTAACGTCACAGCTCATTAATCACCGCTAATCTTTGCGGCTGCGATGTTATATTCATTCGTCCTTCGTAGGCGTCACCTTGTTTTTTGGATGGGGTGACCGTGTCACAAGTTGAGGTGGATTGCTCTGTGGCTTCAGAGCTCTTCCTTTCACTGCAGTCTAGATTTAGTTGTATAGTTCTGTCTATAACTATAGACAATATAAAACCACTTTGTAATTGCTTTTGCAGTATTTGTAATGTGTATTTCAATCAGAGAAAAATAATGTATTATCTCTGGTAAAACTACTCTCTCAGGTAGCGAAATGTGTGGCTATTTCATGAATTTGACAATCATTTCATCAAAGCAAACAACTTAACCTTGAATTGTTGTGATCTTTGATCTGCTCCTGCAAGTGAAATTATTTATTTTGCTGAACGTTGCATTTTCTACATGAAGTCACTTTTTTAATAAAACTGAGACACATCCATGAAATGAAACTCTCTTGGCTGTGTAAGCCTATGGCAGATGGGAATCAAAATGAGTCACACTTCAAACAATGCGCTTTGAATAACAGTCCTTGCTGACCTGCAGTTTTTTACCCCTGCTGAAAACGATCCGTCTAGTGGTGTTCAAAATCCTTGCTCTTACCAACAATATGGGACAGGACATTTCTTAGAATCTAAAAAACTCAATGTCATTCAAACGTGTGTGTGTGTGTTGGTGTGTGTGTGTGTGTTCTGCTGCCTCTTTCTGGGTGAATTAAAATATGACTCAAAGAGCTCCCAGCCAGTTGAACTGGGCGAAATGGTGCATAGAGAAGCTTTGTCAGCGTAAGTGGCCACTGGGGGCAGTGGTAAGTGTTCTGGTGGGCCCCGAAGGTCATTACATTACACACACACGCTCACACACACAC
>JAOPHQ010000906.1:55000-90000 GCA_030340625.1 Merluccius polli
TTTTCTTTGAGCATAAACTTGCGAGCCTCAGCGAAATGTTCAAGTATTGGCTACAACTCTGTGAAATGTTTCTTTTTTCGGTTTGGGACTGAAATCGTGAATGGAAAAAACTGCCATTGAGTGTTCTAGAACGCACCACTGGCTAAGCTAATGTTAGCGTTGCCAGGCTAGCTCTTCCAGCTGAGTCACCAGCTCTCTAATCCCATGGACACTGTCCCAAAGGGACAGTCGAAATTTGAGAGCCTGTGTGGCATATTGTATCTTAGCATACTGCTAAATGTCTAGTTAGCTTTCACATTGAATAATAAAGCCCATGTTATACATATCCGTATAATACATTTGATTAATTTATTCTAAAATGTATAATTTACAGAACTTAGGGGGTAGCGAAAGTCATTCTGGGTAACGTAGGAAAATAGCACACTGGAGCAAATCATGGAAAGCCTGACACAATAGCCAGGGACAAATTGCAAATCACAATAAAGTACAATATTAAAGGTCCTGTAGAAAGTGCTCTGGTTTGTCTTTTCGACAGCGACGCAAAAATAATACCACTGAAGGTGGGAAAAGTTGAAAGTCTACAGCCCCTTTAAACATATTGGAGAAATAAACCCTGGAATGAATAGAACATCAGTGTTTTATAACCAATGTTATGTTTTATAACAATATCAAAGTGTTTTAGCTTGTATTATTTCTTTAAGCAGGTAGACGAAAGGGCATCTTGCTCAATGATGCCTACAGGTATACTGCAGACATGGGGATCAAACCATTTTGGCTTAGCAATACTGCCCCCAATTTTGCAACTTTCCAATTTCACAAAAGGCTAATGGGTTGGCGGAGATAGGATGGCTGTAAGTGTTGAGGTAAGTTTGTGCATACTCTCATTTAGCACACACAGGCATCCAAATACCCTGGAAGGAGAAGGTGAGGAAATGGGGGAAATGGTTGTGGAGGAGGGCATCCTAGCTGATAAAGTCTAGCAGCTCCACTGCCACACTCACAGCATCTTCACCAGGCAAACCCAATTCAGGCATCTTTTGGAAGAATTACTACCTTAAGTACACAGTCTGGTAAGTACCACAATAAGTGTGGTACTTACTCGCTACTTTTACCTGCGATCGACAGCACTAAGGTTGGCATTCTCCACCTCAGACGCATTTTCCACTACAGAACACACTTGTGATTACTTTGGACACTTTGACAAACTCTTGACTCTCAACTTGTCAATTTTACTTTGTGTCCTGAAAACGGGGAAACATTAGGGGTGGTATGGTTGTGTTGGCAGACATGAGCATACATTTGTCCAATCCGTTGGATCCATGAATTCATGAGGTCATAAGTACATTATACGAAGTCTTTATGGTGGACGCATGGATGTGACATTTATGTGATATTGTGTTTATATGTGAGGTTGTTTATTTATTGAAAGCACATAATCAAAACCAAAACGGCACCCATGGGTCGGCTATACATGAATCAATGTATTAGATTGTAGGATAAACATTTATCCTTCATAAATATTTAAAGATGAGGATATTTTCTTCTCCAGAGCAGACATTCAGACTTTTTTGCATAAAAAATGCATTGCATTGCATAATCCTAAACTGTCAGCAACTGTAATACATTTCTATTTTTTTCTGACTGAATACTGTTCATGTAACGTAAGCAAACATTATTCAGCATTATTTGAATAATCATCATGTTTCAAATGTCACATTGATCAGATGACATACCCCTGGTTCACTTGGGATGTGCTGGGAGAAAAGAAGACAACATGTGTGCAACTAGCAATAAAAAGTCATTTAGGGGGAGTTGTTTCAGGTTGTTTTGTTAAAGCCAGTTTTTACCCTGCTCATATCTGCTGTGTTGTGCTGAGAAAAATGATCCCCTGAGTACTGAAAGGCTGAAACGATTCTCTAAATATGACCTACTCATCTCTCATTGTATTGCTGGTAATAATCCTAATGCAAGCGTGAAGTGCACAGCCAAGATCAAGGTAAGTGAGAAAAATGCTCAAATGAAAGACACCATTCATGCTAATAAACATCGCTTAATGTCTCTTTTTTGTTCTCTATCTCCCAGAAGTCACCTCTCCAAAATAGTAGGAATTGATCTTTGACAAGGAGATCATCGAGATGAATTCTGTGACGACCGTCTCTCTTTCTCTGTCTGCTGGTTCCCCTGCGTTGGCCTAACTGGAGCAGGCAGCCAGTGGGCGGAGCTGAGAGGGACGTCAGCTGATGCGGTGCACCTGTGCAGGTTGGGCCTGCAGGCTTCATAAGGTGCGTCGTTCTGTCGCTCTCTGGTTTCATGTTGACACCACACAACATCCCCACAGCACACTTTCCTTTCCCATCCATATGCTAGCCACCACTGATTATACAGATTACATGTGATACTCTTATATAATTTCTAATAAATATATTACTTGTGTGGACTCCCATCGTTGCTGCGATCCCCAAACCTGGTTGTAACAATGCTGTCGCCCAAGAGAAGAGGATTCACCCTGTGGACACAGGCAAGTGATATAATGCCCTGAAGCAGCCTCTGTCTTTCCTTTAGAGTCAGCAGGAACAAAGAGGAGGAGACCATCTCCTCAAGGCCAGCAATGAGAGCCATAATGAGAGCCTATGGGCACCACAACCTTTAGCTGGTCAAAGGTTGCAGCAAAATACATTGATTTTAAGTGGGAAGCTCCATTTATGTGAGTCTGGGGTTGGACTCCCTTGGTTCAGGCTTCCAGCAGCACATGGGCTGAGGAGAATGAGCAACAATGGGAAATGTGGGCGAAGATCGACAGGAGACGGGTGAAGCGTCCTTTGCAGGTACAGAAAAGAGGGCAATCTTTCCCTGATACAGACTATGAATGTGTTCGTAACACTGAGTTCATTTTTCTTTCAAATATTCAGGTCGTATAAGGGGTTTTAAAAATACTACTCTTAGAGCCACAGTCTGACTTATACATATATGCTTGGCTCTCAACAGCTTTCCCATTGAAAAGTTCCACTCAATACATTTAATTATAATAGCATAGGCCTATAGATTTGAATGTAATGGCAACAACATTGCCATCATCTGTTCCTCACAATTGAGGTAATCTGAGATTTGAAGTCTTTACTACATTGCCCGCCTTTTCATTCGCTGTGATAAAATTGTCAGCTGAATGCCTCACACCTACATTAGGCTGTAGAATCTGCACCTATTACCAAATACTAATGGCACTCTGGCATGCTCTCCTCTTTTACTTTGAACACTTGAAAGGCATGTATTTCTATATTCCCATGAGATGGCTCTTAGGTTAAAGAACTGAAACATTCATTCTGGGTATTATTTTTGCCTTTCATGTCACCTGCTGCAATTTTACGACACTCACCTAAACCGCGGCATCTCACTGGATAGAGAAAAGTATCAAATTACCATTTTATGTACTTGGCTGAGTGTTCTGCATCTTCTGCCTTTAAGTATCAGTTAAGGCACCCTAGGAACCGATAAACAACCCCATTAGTAATATTTAAACACTGTGATGGCTTTTCCTCTTTTCACTTTCGTCTTTTGTTCCGATTCTGACAAGACAATCACAGCAGTGGATTTTACATTTCTCCCCTTGCTACTTCCCTGCTAATGTCTTTCACCTTCAGCAGGCCTTGGTCCAACTTTTTGATCTTTTAGATCTCCTCATGGACCGTTTCTTCCTTCCCCCCCCCCCCCGCAGCGCTGGAGCGGTTGTCCAGGCACGGCCATGCATCGTTGTGTCGACAGCCGCATGGTGTGTCGCATGGCGCGTCGCATGTGCGTCGCATGGCAGCGCGATGCATTATGCGTGCATGTCCCTGTGGATAATGTGCTGGGAAGATGCCCCGCGTCTGCCCTGGTTATTGGAAACCCTTCGCACAATGAATAATGACAGACATCAGGGTGCCAAATGTCCCATGCAGGACACTGTAGGCATTTCTCTGCTAACAGGAGGGGAACAACATCTGCTTGGCTGCTGAATGCGATGCTGATTCATCAGTCTCACAAATGTTCCCCTTCTTAAAGCCACAGTCAGCTCCTCTGGGGCGGCGATGAGTTCAGAACCACGTCTAAAGAAGCAAATGCACTACTACTATTGTTTACTATTTCTATGTAATTACTATGTAATAACTATGTTCACTATTACTGTGTAATGGTAAAGAAATCACAAGCATAAGCCTTTTGTGCTTTCTATTGTGGGTCGTCAGAAGGAGGCGGTGGTGTTGGGATTAGCGTGAAGGACATTTCCACTAAGTTTCTCTCTGAGGACTTGCAAGAGCGCTGTTGCTTTATTTAAATGTATCAACACGCCAAGTCCAACTTAGGGGTTACATGGAGGGGTTACATATCCTCGTAATGGCTGGAAAGCGGTGCTTGACAGCAGAATATGACCCACAAATTGCGAAAAGTGAGTGGAGCTATATATTCATAGTAGACGTAACTGCTTAAACGGTTTAGCCAACGGCCCCTTTTTTTTTTTAGCTTCTTTTTTTCCTCTGTACAAATTAAAGGTTACCAATGGGAATTTACTCCATAAGCTTATTTTTCCCTGTCCCCTTGATGTACCCCTGCCATGATCCCTATGGAAACAGACAGGCTCTACACTCTGTCACTTCCTGTACAGAACTCTCCCTCACACTTGTCCTTTTAATGCAAGTCAAAAGTGTGACAGGATTTCAGTTCATGCTATTGAAGAGATCTGCAGAGTGCAGGCACACGGCATTTCCATCACTCAGAGACGTCGGACATCTCTGACTGTCCCTATCGACATCTTCCTTTTACTGCGCCAAACATACAGCTTGTAGCCTACATTTGTTCATCATGGACTGAATACGCTTTTAATGCGCCTTTTAATGGAAGTAAATGTATTTCCGCCAACTTGTGAAACCGCAATGCAGGCTACCTACCGGCACGGCCTCCAGTGGCATAATGGCTGTGCACTGGATTTGAGTTGAGCAGACATGACAGCTCATTTCGGTCAATGCTGGCAAAATGCATAGTAGATAATACATTAGTTGTAACAAAGGTATAAATGGCAAATGTAGCAAAGTAAAAGGTTAAAAAATACTCAAGTTAAAATTAAAAGTACAGCTCTGTGTCCAAGGTTCATGCACCAGCTGAACCCACTGCAGGTGTACCTATTGTTCTATTTCCTCCTATTTTTATTTGGCCTCAATTTCTGTTTTGCACAATTGATTTTTGAGATATGACTAAAATGAATAGCCCACCTTCATTCAGAAGTGGTCTGACGTTCAAGTAGGCTACAAATATTTGTACCTTCAAGGGCCTATGACTTCCCTAATGACTTTTGTTTTTGCACTTTTTATTAAAGGATTTGTATTAAGGTTGATTAGAGCATGCATTACATAGGCTAAGCCACTTTGATATGAACCATTTTTTATGGTCATAATGACCATAATAACGCTTTGTGAACATCTAAATCTAACTTTATAGTTTTAATAGCAGTATACTTCTCGAATGATTTGAAATGATAGCCTCGGGTCGGGCTCCTTAACAGCTCAGTCCAGTCAGCACTGCTGTGTGGGACAGCATTGCCCAGGGTGGGGCACCGCGGGAGAAGTGATAGGCTATGTGCGACGGGTGAAGTAGTCCATGCCCCATGCCCCCCCCCCCCCCCCCCTATTCACAGCACCCCCTCTCAGAAAATATTACCGTCCATGCCCTTACTAATTACTGGTGGAAGACTATGGCAATTCTAACAAATTACACTCAAATTGTAGCTCTTAAATCTTACCTACAGGACCTGTAATGAAGTGGATTTATTTGTAAAAGGTTGCTTAGAAATGTACGTTCTGCCCTCTAGTGACTGGAAATACATTTCTTAAAATTTTTAAGTTATCACATAAATGGTCTAAATTATCTTACAACTTGTCATATACTACATTATGCTAATTATATTCTTGTTCAACTACCAGGGTTTATCGCAACTTTTGTAAAATAAAATATGCATACCTTCCAGTGTATCAGTGCGCCTATATCCAGTAGGTCTGCTTCATTTAATGGGTCTCATTTCAACTCACAAGTGGCTTTAAGGAAAATACTAAATTAGAACATCTGTTGCCTTTTTGCAATCATCGCCGATCCACGTTTTACTATTTTTGTTGTCATTCTCAGAGTTGTTGAGTAGTAAAAAAAATAATAATAAAACAAAATTTAAAAAAGTGTTGACGAGGGAGCAAGCCAGGAGAGGCAGAGAAATGGCAGGCCAGCTGTCTTCGACTTAAAGAGCACAACTTGTTCAGCGTGTTAAGTAAGCTACTTCACTTTCGTTCATTTTCATTCATTCCACAAACGGCTTCGCTCTGGATCCCCCGATCTCACTCCCTCTCATTTATCCCATTTGCATCACAAAGAATCAAACAGCCATTTTCATTGACAGCTCCCTTCCTGTTGTCTAAAGATCTGAGTGTTCGACTAATGGCCTGCGAATGTTGCCTTGCTCAGAGCTAGCTAGATCCATCCCAGTGCCCACAGCTGACTGTTAATGGTTCAGTTTGTGGCTGGATTTTATGGCCATGAATCTTAAAGAGGCCCTTCTCTGGAATTACTGCACATTGAGGTGTGGCGGAGAGGCAAGCACAGCCCTCTCAGGGATCCTAGGGAGACAGGTGTTTTGTGTGTGTGTGTGTGTGTGTGTGTGTGTGTGTGTGTGTGTGTGTGTGTGTGTGTGTGTGTGTGTGTGTGTGTGTGTGTGTGAGAGAGAGAGAGAGCAAATGCGTGTAAATATATATTGGTGTGTATGGAACTCAAATTCATGTTTCCCTGTGTCTGAATGAATGATGTTGTATACGCAAAGTGTGTGAATGTGCGTGCGTATGCGTGTGTGTGTATGTGTGTGTGTGCGCATGTGCCTGCGTATGCATGTATGTGTGTGTGTGCAATTTAGAACCAGCAAGAGAAGGGGAGAAAGGGATGGAAAGGGAGAGAGGAGGAGGAGGAGGAGGAGGAGGAGGAGGAGGAGGAGGAGGAGGAGGAGGAGGAGGAGGAGGAGGAGAGAAAGCATCCTGCTTGGTTGAAGGTCTGACAGAGGTAATCACTCAGTAGAATGGAGGGACGGAGGGGGGCTTAAACACTGACTCTGTTTTAGGCTTCAGTGCATAACCAAATAACACTGTGTGTATCGCGGAGGCTAATAAGGCGTATTCCCTTTCCGAACAGCTCAAGGAGAAAATAGCCTTCCTGCTTTGAAAAAAAAAATCTACTTTACAAGATAGATTTTTCTTTTCCTTCTTTTCCCGCTCCTAAGCTGACAAATAAATTGCATGTAACTTTAATGTGGGTTTTTTTCCCTCTCTTACCTTTCCGAGGCATTGGCCCTGCTGTCGTGAGTGGAAACGACACATTTCACTGCCCCAGCAATGTCTTTATAGGAGTATTTATCAGGCCCAGTGACTCCTGGCTGTGTTAATAATCCCATAGCAGTGCTTTAATGGCTTCAGCCAAACCCCTGCTTTATCCCAGGTATCCTCCTGTTCTTCTGCTGCTAAATCCCATAATTATTATTTTGAAAAAAAAAAGTCTTATACTTGTTCTGCCAAATGAGCTTTTTTGTGCACCCCGGCCCTTTGGAGGAATTACAGGACTTACAGTGGGGGTTTTTCTCTCTCTTCTGAATGCTGGATAATAAGAGAGTGGTTTTAAACTCTGTGTGTTATAATGTGTTGGAGCTTACTGTATCTCCCAGATGCACTGGGCCTCTGTATCACTGAGTCTGCTGCTCTCCACAGAGAGGCCCCGAAATATGCAGACTTTACATAGACTGTGTGTGTGAGAAACTACATGTCCAAGTCCCTCTTATTTGCCGTTAACAATTACGTGAAATTGATTACTTATATAATTGAAATATGTATTTCTGTAATAAGACCTTTAGATTAAAATAGTATCATTTGGATTACGTTTTTGAATATTACAATTCTAAGGAACGTCAAATATAATCTTAGACGCATTGTCGATTGGGTTATGGTTTGAATACATTTATGAAGCATAGCAAATATAAAATTGACTGACCACTAAAGTCCATTCAGTGTGTTTGTTGAAAGAAACGTTTCGGCACAAATCTACATCTAACCGCGTAAAACCCGACAGCAAAAGCTTAAAATATAAATCACTGCTCTACGAGCCAGAAGCGTTTGACGCCCGTGTTCAATATCAACTGCGGGTTTCCCGCCGTAGCAAAGGACTCGCGCCGCCCCCCCCCCCATTTTTATACACGTAGCTCGTAGTGGCAGTTCTGTCATGGTCGGTAATATATAATTGTATTTATCTTTCAAAAAAAAAAAAAAACGCTTTCTTTTGAAATCATGACTGTAAATGGGGTGAGCGCGCGACCCGTCTGAACGCCATCCTCCCGGAAACAGCCATTACTCTTTCCATCCGACGTGTTTTCCCGGTGACTAGCATCCAGTCTTGTCCAGGCAGACGCTGCGCTCCCCTGGATGGGTGATGGAGTGTTCCAGTCGCTAGCTTGGCAGCGACACGGGCAAATTGATTTTCTGATGGATTAAAAAAGATTAAACCAGCCGTAAAAACAAGCAGGCAAAACCGGCTAATGTGCCATATGTGCAGTAGTAGCGCTTTCATATGTATTCCTTGCTAGCGCGCTAGTTCGGCCATCCGTCTTGTTAGCGCCGGCGGGTCCCGGCCCCTAGCTAACGCGGCTGTCAGGGTAAGCTACGCTTTTGTCCTTCATGTGAATACTTTCAGAAGAATAGTGTGTCCTCCACATCTATATTCATATCAATATTGTAGACAGATGGAGGATGAATGACAAACAGGGCTCCTAACGTCAAAACGTTGCTTATGTTACTCTTCAATCAAGCCAGATGGAGCATTTGTTTAATGGCTGCCATTATAACACATTTCCATGGGGGACTATTGTATGAAAACCTGACATCCTTAAAAGAGACGGTTACCTACGCAAACATATTAACTGAACCCCATAACGATTGTGTCCATTTTTGTGGCAAAGTCCCCGGCATTTACGTTAGCGACACCATTGCAATAAATAAACCCTAAAGCTTTTACAAATGTCATTGGCGGGTCCCTCTAAGTTTGTTCATGATTTTTGACGTTTCGTTTGTCTGTATATATGTCGTAACATCCAACCTCCCGAAGCACTGTCCCTGATCCTGTCACATACACACACACACACACACACCAGTCCATCCCACGCAATGTGATCTCAATTTGGCTCCTCTTAAATTCTCTTTCCGACGAATTGATTGAGGTTAAACATCCAACCAACCCCCCCCCCCCCCCCCCCCCCCCCCCGAGTCCCGATTGGTCACGAGTGGCTGTCCGTCACGTTAAACCCATGTTATTGTTCGTCCCGGACCGCGGCTATGACCTGCCTGTGAGGCGGGCATCCAGCAGTAATAAGCCGGACCCGATATATAAAAGACACAAACTTCCTCATTGAGTTCACATGTGGTTTAAAGAAGACAGCGAGACTGTAGAGTTAATAGGGGTGGCGTCACGTTCTAGGGTGAATAATATGAGGATTGTGAGTCTGTGTCCTTTTTTTTTTAAACGAGAGTCTCGAGGGCCCCAGACACAAAGTCAACACGTTGGGATTAGACGAAGCTCTCCCGCTGACTGGGAGTGGACCTCATGTCGTCTGCTGAACGTCTGAAACCATGTGGACTAAACACAAAGACTTACCCAAACTCCCACCACCATACAAGCTTAATGTGGCACGGCGTACTCTCTCTGTGCTCATATGCCTGCTCTTAAAACAGTGTATAAACAGTTCTCTTGGACCACTTGAACTTGGCTGGCAATTTGTCATACGCAGTATAAAACATAACATGTTTTATTTTGAAAAATGAAACAAGTAAATTAAAACGAGACGAGACTTCAGACCAGAGCGCTGCTATGGCTGCCGCCCCGCTCAATGGAAATAAGACGTGGGATTAGAGCAAATCAAGACAGGACGCGCGTTTGAGATGGGCCGGTATCCCCTCATTCAGATCATATCAAAAGGGCTTAGCAACCCTGAGGACCAGATAGGACAAATTAGAGATTAGACGGACTCAGTCTATCGTACAGTAAGGTCCATCGTCCTATACCAACACAGTGTGTGTGTGTGTGTGTGTGTGTGTGTGTGTCTCTCTCTCTCTCTCTGATGTTCTGGCAGCTGGTTGGTTCAGAAAAAGGTAGCAGTCAGTCAGAGGGAGAAAAAGAGAAAGAGAAACAGAGAGAGAGAGGGAGAAAAAGAGAAAGAGAAACAGAGAGAGAGAGAGTGAGAAAAAGAGAAACAGAAAGAGAGAGTGAGAGAGAGGCTAACATTCATCCAGATCCTGTCACATCTCAGACGGATGCCGAGCTGAAAACAGAGCATCCAGGCTGTTACAAACAGGTTGTGTGACTTACAGGCAAATCCGCCTCTATACCCCAAACCTGTCACGGCACTCTGCCAAACCCTGCAGATAGCGGTACAGTCAGAAGAGGGTGTGTGTGTGTTGGGGGGGGGGGGGGCAGGGTGATGGGGGGGGGGGGGGGGGGGGGGGGGTAATTTTGGAGGGGGGTTTATGAATGCTGAAAACTGCAAAATGACAGGATTTATAATCCTTCTCCAGCTACCCCCGTTTTCTTTAACATCCTCGACTGTAAAGTGTGTGTGTGTGTGTGTGTGTGTGTGTGTGTGTGTGTGTGTGTGTCACTTTCTGTGTTAGTACATATCACTATAATATTATCTTAAGTTAGAGGTGGTCTTTTTAAATCATGTCTAAGCTACAGTGAAAAGCCAGCCCCCTCTTGGTTTTATTGAAAACAAACAAAAACACAAAATGCGAGGACTGAGCAGGGACTAATAGACATAAACACACACAGGCACACAAAACTGATAAATATTCAGACATAGCCATGCACACAACACACACACACGTGCAAACCAACAAATAAACACATGAAAACACACACACATGCAAAACACTCTAAATCCCTATATTTAGAGTAGCTTTCCAAAACACAAACACATACAATTATACACACACACACACACACACACACACACACACACTCAATGTTTGTGTCAGTGATCCCAGTGAATCCGTGGCTGCGCTCCGGTACATCACAGTTGAGAGCGCCACACAGCGCCAAACCGGATTGGCAAACAGCCTATCAGAGTGGAGCAGCAGCCCACGTTTTGGTGTCATGGAATTGATCCTCTTCCTCTTTTGGGGGGAAAAAAATCCCCCCCCCAAAAGGATTAAGAATGGTAGTGTCAGAAAAAGCTAATATTACCGGATATTGACTAGGTGGATTTAAAGTCATTAGAAAATGTGGGCTTTTGTGTGCGAAAAACCTCATTTCTGGCAGGCAAACATTGAAGGAAAAAAAATCTGAATTATGGGTTTCTGACAGTGAAACAAATATTTGAAATCTCTTTCTTTGAAGGGCTAATTATCATAAGTGAATTGAATCAATGGCTACTACAGTACACAGAGCAGTTCACTATTTGAAAAGCTTCTCGAATAGGGTTTCATTGGAGTAGCATGTGGCTAAAAATATGTTATTTTATAGCTGTAGTGCATATGAATGCATTAATGTATGACGTGGACTACTGACAAATGTACATCTATTTTCATTGTTTGACTTCAGTAGTTCACAACCTTTTTTGGCCGGGGACCCCATTTTAAGCTCTGAAAATGTTTGCGAACCCAACTTAAAATCTGCTTCCACACAAATTGTTTTTATACGACATAATCAACCGGTAATATCAATGTCCCGGTGAACGTAATCGCATCGCTCAACGACACGCTAAGTTTGCTCCTGGCTATGAATAATTAGGCAATTAGGTTAATTAGGTCTTTTAGGCAGTTTTGTATTGCTAAAATGGATCATCAAATATCTATAGCTTATGTCAGCAATCTCCTGCGATCCCATATTCATATTGAGACCCAAAATGGGGTCCCGACCCCAAGGTTGGGAACCACTGGAATACACGAAAGGTTTATGGCTGTTTACAGTAAATACAGAAAATACAGAGGCCCGCACTTCTCCAAGTGGTCCAAGTTTACACACACACACACACACACACACACACACACACACACACAAACACGCACACAAACCCAGAAACATAGACTAACAAACATAAGCAAACCCATTCACATTCGCACATACACATACAAACACACACAAGCACACACACACACACACACAAGCAAACACACACACACACACACACATGTGCACTGACATACACAGATGAATGAGCTGACACACAAACATTCTCAACAACAGCCATGAATGTGTTGTCACAAACTTACACAACACACACACACACACATACACACACATGTGCGCGTGCAAGGCGTCTTTCAGTTGTATTCTCCTCTGGGCGTTG
The DNA here is from genome assembly GCA_030340625.1 of Merluccius polli. NCBI lineage: Eukaryota > Metazoa > Chordata > Actinopteri > Gadiformes > Merlucciidae > Merluccius > Merluccius polli. The sequence continues at coordinate 67,383 of JAOPHQ010000906.1, forward strand.
GGTCCAAGGTGAGCGCGTTGGCTGGCAGCACCCGAGGAGTTGGTAGGCAGAGATAGCTGAGCGAAGCTATTAAAATATGGGCAGGAATTTCCCTTATCTCCAGCGCGAGGCGGCGCACGCTGCTTTGTGCTATTATGGAGATAAAATGCACAGAGGCTCGGAACGAAGGAGGGAAGAAGGGAGGATGTGGGGCGGGCGGGCGGGGGGGGGGGGGGGGGGTGAGGGGGGGGGGGGGTGCGAGGCGTAAGAACGTCAGATTTATGGAGCTAGGGAAGCTTAAGGTTATTAAATCGGAAGATTACTCAACTGCGAAATTGTTGAAGTTTTACGAGAAGTTGGGGGATTTAGTCCAGTATTAAACAGAAAAGCATTAGGACACCAGCAATACACATTATTCACTATTTACTTTTTTTTCCCCCACCATTTTCACTTCTCATTTTCCCCCCCCCCCACCCTCTTCTTTTATCCCAGTGTTTGTGCTTCCTTCCCTCATTAAATCCCTGATCCTCCTCCTCCTCCTCTGTCTATAATGTGCACAGTACACAAAGCGTAGCGGGACAGACAGATTGACATAGAGTGTGTAGCAAGCGGGTGAGTGTGAGAAAATTAGGGAAGCAAGAAAGGAGTTATCTCACTTCTTACCAGTACATGATTGTTATTCTGTTATTCTGTTTTAAACTTTCCACTCACACTGTTGTCAGTGTATGCCAATCACAGAAATCTTACATGACACGATCATTTGGTGCATCCCAATGCAAGATGGGCTCTGGTGATTTTAGAGATCAGTGGGACTCTGGGCAACAAAAAAAAAAATTCAATACAATACAATATAACAAAGGTTTGATTCCTGCTAAATAATAATTCCTCCCAAGTTTGTTCCTAAAAAGAGGAAGAAATTTGATTTTGTTCAGCAGAGCCTTTGAAAGTCACACATACACACACACACACACACACACACACAAAAACAATTCATAAAACTGTGTGTTTTGTGTGTGTGTGTGTGTGTGTGTGTGTGTGTGTGTGTGTGTGTGTGTGTGTGTGTGTGTGTGTGTGTGTGTGTGTGTGTATATGTGAGCGAGCAAGCGAGCGAGCGTGCGTGCGAGTGTGCGTGCGTGCGTGCGTGTGTGAGCCATCCCTTTTACATCTCTGGGAACTATTGCTTGGCAGGAGAGGAGCCCCAAGGTCTGTCTTCACATGCACAAACAGTTTGCGTTCACGTGCACAGACCTCAGAAGTTGAGCAAGCTTTTCCCCTCTTCTAACCTCTCTGCAGCTCGGATTCCAGTCTTTTATCTCAGTAAACATGGCAAAGTCATGTGTGAGTGTGTGTGTGTGTGTGTGTGTGTGTGTGTGTGTGTGTTTTTGTGTTTTTGAGAGCTGGGTGAATAAAACATTCAAACACACACACACACACACACACACACACACACACAAACGGTTTTCCCCATTATCCTTATAGTTCCATTTGTGGTTGACTCTCAATCAAAACACATTTAAATGAAAGCATATTTTTTCCCATATTCAATTAAACACAGCAGACATTCAGTTAGACATTCACTGTGATTAACAGTTAGCATTTGTTTGTGTGTTTGCGCGCATACATATGTATTGTTGATGTAGTGTTTGTGATTATATATTTGCATGTCCCCTTCACATGTGTGTGTGTGTGTATACAGACCCCCCCCCCCCACCCCGCCTCACCCATCCCTCATTGATTTGAATGAAGAGAGAGAATCCATGCACCTCCAGCTGTGATCTTAGGAATGGAAAACTTTTCATATAAGCGCATTCATCTGCATTAATATAAGCATGTGCATATTTGTGTGTGCGTGTGTGCGTGTGTGTGTGTGTGTGTGTGTGTGTGTGTGTGTGTGTGTGTGTGTGTGTGTGTGTGTGTGTGTGTGAGCTTGTGCACGCTTATGTGTGCACTTGGATGCATGGCTACATGCCTGTGTGTGTGTGCGTGTGCGTGTGCGTGTGTGTGCGTGTGCGTGTGCGTGCGCGTGTATGAATGCCGGGTCGATTTCATTTTCCGCATTAATTCAGAACGCATGTGGAGAGAGATTATATATTGACCACATGAGCCAGGGAGGAGTCAGTATAATACACCATGATATAAGCCAGCAGGGTTGGACAGCGTTTGTTGACATGCAGATAGAGAGAAGCCGCCATCTCCTGCATCACCACCTAATTATTCTGGCTTAGCAGAGAAAAACTTCATTAACCCTTCGCCACACATCGGCTGCTGGAGATATACGCAGGGGTAACGCGGCAGAAAGCAACCTTTAAAACGGTCCTAACACCGCTAAATCGGCCGAATTCCAGGAAATGTAGGCACAATCGCTGGATAGTGGAAGGACACTATGTGGAAGTGGAATTTCCACATGATTTGTGGAAATGTATGATATGAAATATATGACGAATTACCTTTGGATGGAAATTTGCAAGTATATATAGCCGCATTAAGACTTTTCTCCTCCCTGCTCCTTTTCCATCATGGGATGTGTAAATAGAGTTGTGCTCTGATTGAATTGCTTTTTCTTCTATTTTGGTCTGGAGTTGTGCATTAAGCAGAATAAATAAAAATGAAACGAAACATTGCATACGCGTGCATTACACTGTGCTGTATGGATGTAGCATCATGTGCCATTTCAGAATGACTCATACTTTTTGTCTTATCAATGGAACATACGCCCAAGTCCTCCCATTGAGAGTGACTTGTGCTGAGACTCTGCACCCTGATGGTACCTGGGCTGGAGCTCTGGAGCTTTAGAGGAGAATAGAGGAGAGCAGAGGAGGGGAGGGGAGAGGAGAGGAGAGGAGAAAAGAGGAGAAAAGAGGAGAGGAGAGGAGGGTAGACAAGAGGAGAGGAGAGGAAAGGAAAAGAGAGGAGAGGAGAACAGATGAGAGGAGAGGAAAGGAGAAGAGAGGAGAGGAGAGGATAGGAAAGGAGAGGAGAGGAGAGATTGAGAAGACAAGTCAGGATTTAGTCGAGATAGTACAAGACAAATCAAGATGGAGAAAGGAGAAGAAGGGAGAAGAAGAACAGAATAAAGGAGAAGAGAACACAAAGGAAAAATGAGAATAGAAAGGATCCATGAATTACATTTTCTCAAAAGCGATTATTTTTGTTTTGAATTAATGTGATGATACTGGAAAGATGAATTTAATCACACTTTAATAATGACCTAAGGATGGCTAGGTATTAATCACAGTGACTAATGATAGTGTTGTCAACTCACCGATTAGTTACCGCCAGCAGATTGGTAAATGATCGACTTTTCGCATCGATTTTTCTTGTCTAACCAAACCTTGATTCAGTGTACAATTAATGCCACCGATATTAACTCACGCCAGGATGTTTCGGATAACCACGCTTCTCACTAAGCTACCTGCTTGGTATTTTCATCCAGAATCTTCTTCTATCTCTCCAGCCAACTCTGGCATGATAGGAGGACATGCACACAGCACACACAGTTGATTGCTCACACACACTCTCTCTCTCACTCTCTCACACACACACACACACACATTAACCGACATACACCCAATTTGTACCAACACTCGATAACATACTGCACACATACACATTCGCAAAGATAAAAGGGATAGATATAGGAAAGGGAAGAGCGTCATTAGAGATTCCGGCTTAACCCCATTGGCTCTCCCATAAAGAAACTCTATCTCCCCTGACAACGTCTTACCGATAGGCATCTGGAAAAAGTGAGAACGCTTTCCCATCGCAACAGATCCAAACGGTTGCAAAGCACAGAGTCCATTAACGCACACAAGGCCACAGGCTCCTCCATGCAAACTAATAAATAACCACATAACTTTCATCATCTGCTGGTGATAAAAAATGTCGTCATCTACTGCACATTACAGGTCCTACTTTTTCAAAATAAAAACCCACAGAATGTGCATGTTATTCTACTTAATTAAACCAAATCACATTTGAGGACATCTGCAAAAAAAGAACCCGGAGGTAACTGCTCATTTCACTGCCCTCTCTGAGGAGGAGAACAACATGGTTTTGTCAGTTGAAAGTTTGAAACAAAGGTCAACAGCTCCCTCTCAAGGTGATGGCTTGGCAGGAGAAAACCTCCACCTCAGACACATCTTCAATCTCCCACCCATCTCCCCCTCCCCCTCCTCCTCATACCTCTAGGCTCGCTCTGAAATCAGAAAAATTCCTCAAAATCCTCCCACTTATGTGCCCCTTCGCAGCCACCTCCTCCTGTGCCCCCCCCCCCCCCCCCCTTTCTCTCCTCTTCCACCTCCCCTCTATCCATCTCTGTCCTGCTGATCAATAATCAATCTGCAGGGGCCGAGGCCAAGGGCCCAGCTTCATCTGTCTCCATTGGCAACCCCAGAGAGAAGAAGAGAGAGAGAGAGAGAGAGAGAGAGAGAGAGAGAGAGAGAGAGAGAGAGAGAGACTGGACTGAGAAGGCGAGAGAAGACCCAAGAGAAGAAGAGAGAGAGAAGGTGAAGGGAGAGAGAAGGTGGGAGAGAGAGATGGAGAGAGAAAGAAGGGGGGGGGGGGGGGGGGGGAGGATATCAGGGTCAATCCATCTCCAGCCACAGGTCAGGTGTCCCCCAGACATATAGATCATCATTTGGAGGGTGTGATGTCTGGCCAGTGGCCGGGGTGCGAGGACCAATAATGTTTTTACTGTCCAGTCCTCCAGTATCTGGCCCACCTCCCCACTCTGCAGGCTGACCCAGTTTACACAAACACACATACACACACACATGCATGCGCGCACACACATGCACACACACACACACACACACACACACACACGTGCACACGCACCCAAGACACACCACTTCTCTCCTCTCTTCTCTCTTTTTCTCACTTAACCTGTTCTCACTTCACTTTTCTCAATTCAATTTTAGAAAGATTCACAGAACAAAACAATATAATTTATCAATGTCTCTGTGTGTGCATTTCTGTGGAGGTGTGTGTGTGTGTGTGTGTGTGTGTGTGTGTGTGTGTGTGTGTGTGTGTGTGTGTGTGTGTGTGTGTGTGTGTGTGTGTGTGTGTGTGCATGTCTGCATATGAGTGTGTGTGTGTGTGTGATCCGTGTACGCACAAAAGTATAAGAACAGTGTTAGTGTGTGTGCGTGTGCGTGTGTGTGTGTGTGCATGCACGCGTGCGTTTGTGCGTGTGTATGTATGTATGTGCGCGGGCGGCGATGTCTAACAGTGCGCCTCACAGGAAGTGACACGACTGGGTCGCCTCTTGACAGTATGTGTGATGTGTAACACACTGTACCTGGCAGGAAGTGACACGAGCGAGTCTCCTCTTGACAAGTACAGTGCTGGCTAACTCACCTGTGCGCACCTGAGAGAACCAGGCCCTCAGCTGCACCGAGGAACAACACCTAACTAACCCTTCGCTAACCCTCCTCCTCCTCCTCCTCCTCCTCCTCCTCCTCCTGTCTCCGTCTAAATGCAGGTGAGGAGGTGGCGATGACAGCGGCTGTGATGTCAGACCGTGACTCATGCCTTCCTTCCTCTAAAAGTAGGTAGGATGTCAGGATGCACGCACTGTACGCAGATGGCGGGGGGGGGGGGGGGGGGTATAATCAGGAGGTAAAAAACACCAACTCAGTTGGGGATTGGGGGGGTGAAGGGTTGGAGGGTGGGGGGGGGGGGGGTGAAGGGTTAAGTCTTTCTCCCCTTTATCTTCGTTCATTCAATTTGAGAAGATCCATGATGGAAAATAAACACGAAGCGGATACGGAGGCGTGGTGTGAAGGGGGCGTGGCTTGACATGGGCTGCAAACAAGGGGGCAGGGCGGCTCAATCACGAGGTTCGCTACTCGGTGGTTTGACTGTTCGTTGTCGTCCTGAGCTTCCCTCCAAGAACCCGGTGGCAGCATGATCGTGCTACAAGAGGGTTCGACCTTCATGTGCTCATTGTTACAACCTTTTTTCCAAGGGCGTATCTCTGGTTTTAGCTTTGGAGGGGACGAGACAAGACGTACACAAGGAATGTTAGCACAAAGTTTAGTTTTAGGGTTTGGGTTTCCTATCAGGGTTAGGGTTATGGTTTCATATTAGGGTTAGAGTTTCTTTTTTTTTATCACTCTTAGGGTTTGGTTTTAGGGTTAGGGTTTCATATTAGGGTTTGGGTTTCATATCAGGGTTAGGGTTTCATATTATGGTTAGGGTTAGGGTAAGGGTTAGGGTTTCATATTAGGGTTTGGGTTTCATATCAGGGTTAGGGTTTCATATTATGGTTAGGGTTAGGTTTAGGGTTTCCAATTAGGGTTAGGGTTTCCTATTAGGGTTAGTTTTAGGGTTTGGTTGATGGTTCCAAGGTTTGATTTTAGGGGTAGGGTTTCGTATTGGAGTTAGGTTTTAGGGTTTGGTTGATGGTTCTAGGGTTTGGTATTAGGGTTAGGGTTTCCTATTGGGGTTAGTTTTAGGGTTTGGTTTTGGGTTTGTGTTTTAGGGTAAGGTTGGTTGGTTTTTGGTTCTAGGCTTTGGTTTTAGGATTATGGTTCGGGTGGGACATCTAAAAAGTGTGGAAATATAGACATCTACTAGACGTCTAAAAAACATTGAAATATAGACGTCCAAAAAAAGTCAAAATATAGATGGCTAAAATACGTAGAAATATAGACGTCTAAAAAACATAGAAATATAGATGCTTACTGTAAAAGACGTCTAAAAAGTGCTAAAATATAGACTTTCAGAGGAAGTTATTGATTGGCCGGTTCATTGCAGATCAGATGATGATGATGATGATGATGATGATAATGATGATGATGATGTCGTTTCGCTTTGTAAGAGGAGGACAGAGATGATTTTGTTAATTTTAACACTATGTCTCTATAAATACAGTTTGAATGCAATGGACTTGTTTCATGGCATTGGTGGGGACATAGCGTCCCTCATAAAAACTACGCCTATGCTTTATCCTGATCAAAGATCTCCTGTGGTCCGGTGGGGTGTGGGGTGGGGGGGGGAAATGTCAGCCGTACCTGTAGGAGGTGGTTGGGTGAAAGGGACATACTGCAGGGAAGGCAGTCGCCTGTGTTTGCTTCATTTTGAATATTAATAGAGACAGAACTGTGTAGCGCGTTAACACACTCCCAGTCGGCCCAAGACCCCTTCCCCACTGCAATAAAAGTGACTTATGAAAAGGACACTTCCAAACTAATGTCCTCACACGTGTCTCTCCAGACACTCCCAAAAGGTTTGGTGGCTTCTCGTCTGGAATTAAGGGCGTCTGAATGATAACTTTATTTTAGTTGTTCAGTATTCAAATCCCAACTAGGCGGCGGGGAGGGTTTGTTGACCCATGTAAATGATATGCTAATTCCTTGTATGTTTTCTGCTTTCACCTGCCACCGTCCCAGATCCCTGTTGCTTCCCCCCCATTGAAAACCACCGAGAGGTTTCTTTTCTCTAAATGCAACCGAAAATAAAAGTGAAGGTTATTTTTTTTAAATATTGTTTGACTCCGACGTGCCTGTGTACAGTAACTAACTGAAGCTGCAGCCTCTTTCCCATTCCTGTGCTATTCCCCCTCCGTATATAATAATAATAATATACATATATATGTGATATGCTAATACATTCTCAACACACATTAAAACAAGGCTGGCCTCTCCCAAAGCCCCCCTTCCTCGCTGTTCCTCATCAATGCTTTCTGCTGAAACGTACGATTTGCAATATGCAGTTAATGAGTTGTTGAAGGCTGAGAATGAATCCCATTCTAGCCATAATTGTGGAAGGGTCCCTGGGGGGAGGGGAGGGCAAATGCGTGTGATGATGCATGTGTATGCGTGTGTGTGTGTGTGTGTGTGTGTCTGTGTGTGTGTCTGTGTCTGTGTGCGTTTTTGCATGTAGTAAATATATGTGTGTATAGCCTGTGTGCATGCTGATGCTTGCCTTAGCATATGTACTCTTTGTGTGTGTATGCGTGTGTGTATGTGTGTGTGTGTGTGTGTGTGTGTGTGTGTGTGTGTGTGTGTGTGTGTGTGTGTGTGTGTGTGTGTGTGTGTGTGTGTGTGTGTGTGTGTGTGCGCGCACACCCATGTGTGTATATTTGCCATGCTTGCTTATATCTAAGTGCATTTTACATTTATACGTGTGTATCTACATGCATACCAGTGTGTCTTTAGGTGTGTGTGTGTGTGTGTGTGCGTGTGTAGTCATGTGTGTGCCTGTGCTGTGTGTGTGTGTGTGTGCATACGCGTGGTGAAGCAGTGTTGGTGGTGCTTGTCAGAAGCAATAGAAGCCTCTTTAATCTTCATTTGATGACTCTCACTCTGACCGGCCAGTGAGGAAAAATGAAAAAGAGAAAGAAATTGCGTGGGAGGTGAAGATGGAGAGGAGGAAAATGAGAAAATAAATTTTGAACGAGAAGGGCAGACGGAAGATATTGCGAGGGAGGGAAAGAAAGAAAGAAAGAAAGAAAGAAAGAAAGAAAGAAAGAAAGAAAGAAAGAAAGAAAGAAAGAAAGAAAGAAAGAAAAAAAGAACGAAAGAGTTACGTTCCTTGCCCAGCACTTGTGTTTGTGTGTGTGTCCTCTTTTCCCTCTGTCTTCCTTACAGGTACCTCCCCCCTGTTTCTGATTGGATCACCTGACATCAATCCCAATAAGCTCATAAAAGGCCACCACCCCAGGAAGAGGCGCTCTCTCTCTCTCTCTCTCGCGCTCTCTCTCTCTCTCTCTCTCTCTCTCTCTCTCTGTGGACTACTTTGTACCTCATTTGTTTGCTACCCATCTTATCTTGTGTCCTCCTGTTCTTTCCAGGGGCTAGGTAAGCTAGGGTACCCTGTAGATTTCACACACACTTTTGTCTAGACACATTAGGTAAGAGTTGGAGGCCATCCATGTATTTCTTATTCCATTGTTGCTAGCTCAGCAGGTCGTTGGTTCTCGTCTTTTAGAGAAGTCAAGCTCTTAAGAGTGGTTTTGGTGTTGAGTTTCTTTCGCTCCACCTTCGGTCCCCTCACACTCCCAGGGCCGTTTCTGATCTTCTTGGATCCTACTTGGGCCACCCCCGCCCCCTCCCAGCCACATCCGACTTATCGGACCCCTTTCTCAATTTTCATAAATTCTGAAATATATATTATATATTAAGCCAAAAAGCTGTTATCGATTACTTCTCTCCCAATTCCCCACCCAAACAGTTGTGGTTTAGGCCAAACAATGTAGGGGGTCTGGGGTAATCAGAATTGTTGCACAAAAGCTATATTTTACTGTAACACATTTTGAGATTGGTGAAAAGATCAAAATCAGTGAACAATTTGACACAAAAAAATAACCAAATGTATTTCTTTCTTTCTTTAACGGGGTCCCCCGGGTGGCTTGGGCCCTAAACCGTCGCTGATTCAGCTTATAGCTAGAAACGGCCCTGCACATTCCCCTCAATACATTTCCTTTTCACCTATCAGTCTTGTTTCATTGAGGCTTCCCACCTCGTTGGAGTGTTTTTAACCCTGAGAGCGGCTAAAGGAACGTAACACAATGAATGAAAGAAAGAATCGTCTCTCGGCTGCTCGACTCTCAGCCAGAAGGTACTGGGTTTGATCTCCAGTGTCTGCAGCCAACCTGTATAGGAAACCTTGAGCAAGATTCTTAAGCCTACCTGCTCATTCATGAGTACGAATTCACTGTAAGGTGAACACATCTCTCGGCTGCTCGACTCTCAGCCAGAAGGTACTGGGTTTGATCTCCAGTGTCTGCAGCCAACCTGTATAGGAAACCTTGAGCAAGATTCTTAAGCCTACCTGCTCATTCATGAGTACGAATTCACTGTAAGGTGAACACATTGTGATTCCCTTCTGATGGTTACAAACAGGGATGTTTGGTGGGATTTGATGTTAAGAGAATCCTAGAATGTATTTCACATGGAAGGAGAAAAGCTTATGTTCAGCTTTAAATATGGATTCCAATGAATGTTGCAAGTCTCTCTCTCTCTCTCTCTCTCTCTCTCTCTCTCTCTCTCTCTCTCTCTCTCTCTCTCTCTCTCTCTCTCTCTCTCTCTCTCTCTCTCTCTCTCTCTCTCTCTCTCTCTCTCTCTCTCTCTCTCTCTCTCTCTCGGACGTGTGTGTGTGTGCACGCGCATGTGTGTGTATGCATCATGTAGCATAACAATGGGTGTCATAATGTTTGGGGAAATGATTTTGAAAAGAATGCCTTCTTAGCAAAAGAGAGGAAGAAACGCAGCAACAGGTGTATAATGAAGGTGTCGGGGGTGTGTGTGTGTGTGTGTGTGCGCGCGTGCTTGCCTGTTTGTGTGACTATAAAAGTCTTTGAAACTACCTAACACACATTTGCAAAATAGCTAGTAGCCTTTGTTAGTTCCATTCCCGTTTACAACCTCAGCATAGAGAGAATTGTCCAACTTGGTGTCACTTTAATTGCTGTGACAACCATTCTATTGTTAAGTCCTCAGAGCTTAAGAATATTTTAGCATTTAGCCAAACAAAGCATTACGTTGTTGTGATTTCACAGAGCTGTGAGCGTATGCGCGGTGTAGAATGCATGCACTTACTTTCTCCTTTTTTTTGTTGGCTCATTTTGCTGTTATCTTTTTGTTCAGACGGTAAACCAAATGGTGGCTCAGAAAAGGGAAATGAGTTTTATGTTCGGAGTAATAACCTTAATGGACTGCACCCCCCCCCCCCCTCATCCTTTCTCTTGTATTCCCGTTTCCACTCCTCTCCTCTTCTATTCTCTCCTGTATCTCCTCCTTCCCTTCTCTGCTCTCCGATCCCTTCCTCTCCCCTCCTCCTCTCCTCTATTCTCTTCTCACCTCCTTTCCCCTTCTCCCCTCCTTCTCTGTGCTCTTCTCCTCTTCTACCCTACCATCTCCTCTCCTCTCTCTCCCTCTCTGAGTCTATACCTCTCCCTCATCTGTGCTCTGGGGGCCTGTGGCTATTTATCTGGCTGTGTCTAATTATTCATTAGTGAAAACAGCAAACCTAACATAGAAAATGTAGTCAGGCAGTCAGTGTAGCTGAGCTGAGAATCTCCACGGACTGCCTCTCTCTCTCTCTCTCTCTCTCTCTCTCTCTCTCTCTCTCTCTCTCTCTCTCTCTCTCTCTCTCTCTCTCAGCACGTTGACTGCAGGGATCCCAGTCATATGTATGCACAGAGACCACATGCATGCACACACACACACACACACACACACACGCACACGCACACGCACCTGTTCATGTGCCCGCCACACACATTCAGAAATCAAAAATGTATTTGTATGTGCGCCTATTCTGTGTGCTGTACACACTGGTGGCCAGCAGGGGCCACTCTTTCCATGTAAATGTTTTGTGGCATATACTGTGTTACGAACATATCATTTGTAAGCTATGTAAAGTACCAGACATCATTGTGGTGTGATTATTGCTGGGGGGGTTTTGAAACCACAATAAACTATTTTATAAAGCCAAAGCTATATAAACTGACATCATAGGCATGGTTTCTATGTTAGGATTGTGACAATCTAACAATTCAACTCTGGGTGACCTTCAACAAATATCCTAAAAATATATATGCAGATAGTTATCTGTAATTTTTTTGAGAAATGCCAGTACGAATGGGGACATAAGTGGCATTTGACTGCAGATCAACGGGTCAAAGTTCAACTAAAAACTATTTCCTGATTGAGAGAATGAGAAAATCGAGAAAAACGACAGAACAAATATGGGAAGAAAAACCAACCCTATAGGCTACATATTATCATCGTAGCTACACTCAATCTGAAACATAACATTAGTTTGTGCCAACCACTGGATTAAGCTCTTTTCATACTATAACATTATGATTATGATTACAATTAAACTAAATCAATAATATCTAACAATAATAAACCCTAATAGTAACAATTTTGATGGGTTTTGTGTTTTGCTTCCAGAAAATCTTGGATCGATAACTTTTTCATTAGTTGTGCTACACTGCCATCTAGTGGCGAGGTCTGTCTAGTGCACAACCAATTGAAATGAAAATAGTCCTGATTTAACAGAGATTAAAAAATAAAAAAAAATAGATAACTTTGAAAGTCACCCGAACCAGGGTTAAAAGTGTGACTTTGACAAATTAGCAACACTTGTAACAATTTGCCTTTTCTCTTTAAGCTCAGTGTTAACAATAAACACAAGGGGGTTCTCGAAGTAGGGACTGAATCGCACAGTAGCCTATAAATAAATGGAAGCCACACACTTACTTAATTACGCGCGCATCGCGCCATGTATTAATCAACCAAAATGTTCAACATTATACACAAAACCCATACATTCCCCAGGCCTTTCTCAGTCCACACAAATAACACAAAAGGGTCGGGTATACCCAACACAAAAAAAGTAACAAAAAAGTTTGTTCTCACCGGGATCGCAGGAAAACAGGTAATCCAGGAAGGCCCTGGATGAACGTCGCTCCCCGCCTCCACCACACAACGAGCACGCAAATGCGCCGTGCAGGACAATGTCCACAAACACTCGGGATTCCGCCGTCTACGGAATGTTTTTAGAATTGAAGTTAGCTGCAGCGTTTGAATGCTGGCGCCTCTTCCCTGGTATCTCACGCACACCTCCTTGTCAGCCACGGGGCCGCCCGCAGCCAGACGCGCACCTCCAAAGTTGGGTGCGCCCCCATAGGCGCAATGGACAACAGAGCATTTAAACGGACAGACCCACCACCTTACATACATACCCAGGAAAGTTAACATAGACCAAAGGCAATATTAGTACATATCTTTTCATACATACTTTACATATACATCATATGTCATTTGAATAACCTTTAGGAACTTCATTAATGTGACGTGTCACACACTTAGCCTACTTCACAATAAATAAACCTGTGATGTGTGTATCAGTAAAATAGATTTGGTCATCTTGAGGAAGTAATTGTGGGTTGAGTTGAGACCAAAGCATAATCGAGTGACCTGCTTGCATGGTTTGTAAATGATAATAGCAAATTTAAAATCCTGATGTACTATTTTTATGCCTAATTGTGTTTTCTTTAGGAGAAAAGTGAAATAGTGTCACTGCCTCTGCAGTTTATAATAGCCTAATGTATAATAATGTTCACAACTTTTTATATATTTTTGAACTTCTGTGTCATCTTAATAGTAAAATAATACAATTAGGCCAACATTTTAAACACCTATTTGCGCTCGACCGTTATCATCTTCTTCTATTTCCCTTTCCCTGCGATCCCTTCTTCTATATATACAGTATATATATATATATATATATATATATATATATATATATATATATATATATATATATATATATATATATATATATATTAAAAAGGCCTTCCACTGACCTACGTTGGCCGTTAGATGGCGTCATTGTCTTTAATACACTGAATACGTTCAAATTGGACAAGAGACATTGATTGGAGTAACAGAGCATTAATACTTTATATAACATTAATGTTTTCATAAGAATAGCATACAGAGACCTATCAATATTTCACCTACTTAAACTCAAGTTGGGCTGTTGGAAATGACGTGGGAGGATTATGGTCAACTGTAGGCCCTCTGTTGTTGTTATTGTCCCCCTTCTTCTGTAACAGGTAGGCCTGCTATGGACTATGGCTTGTTTATTCTATCTGTCTATCTATCTATCTATCTATCTATCTAATATATCTATCTATCTATCTATCTATCTATCTATCTATCTATCTATCTATCTATCTATCTATCTATCTCTCTCTCTCTCTCTCTCTCTCTCTCTCTCTCTCTCTCTCTCTCTCTCTCTCTCTCTCTCTCTCTCTCTCTCTCTCTCTCTCTCTCTCTCTCTCTCTCTCTCTATCATTATGTTATTGCTTTGTTTATGTGGCTGAATTGTATTTCCTTGCTTAGTCTAAGGCTGTTTTCTTTATTTATGTTGCATATTTAAACAGATGTCTGAATACGTCAGTGCTTATAGCTAAAGGCCTATAGCCTAGATAATTACAAACGACATAAGGTTATGGATTTATTTGACATTTGCATGATTTAAAAAGGCATTAATCGGTGGCATTAAAGAGTGAGTGAACTCTTTACAAACTCTTCAAAATGTCAGATCTGGAGAAAAGCTCCAGATCTGACAACAACAAAAAAAGCTGTAAATTATTTAGACCAGTTAATGCTGTCATGTTCGGGAGCACCAAGTCTCTGACTATGAAAAGGAAAAGACACTCTCTGTCTCACACACACACACACACACACACAAATGCAATTATGATAATAGGACGGTGTTATATATTTTGAATATGAACTTGTGATTGGGCTCCACGATATTTCCAGGCCGATAGGAACTAGGTGTGAGGTTCAGTTCATTATGGCTCAATGTGAGCCTTTGGTCCTGCAGTAACCCTCTGGTCCACCTGTAAAGGCCGCACTACCAATTAGTGCCCATATAGACTGCCTACTTATACGAATATGAATGAAATATACATGTTGGAATAGTCCTTAAATGTGAGTATTAAAAACGACCCATCTTACAGTAATTGCCGAAAATGTGCTCAGTCATTACCTCGCAAAGCTCATCCATCCTAAAATAAAGGCATAGGCCTACCAAGTCTGGAAATGACAGACTCATAAAGATATTGCCAAACGTAGGATATATATATCCTTTTCAATAAAACTGAAAAAGTCATGTAAAACAAATGTCAGCCAAATGACGTATAGGCCTAATGTTTTTGTATTTGACTGTAGGCTAATGTGTTCAACTTACTGGTTTTAATAAGTCAGTTACTCTTATCCATAAAGGTCCTCAGTAACTTTAATAAGGACATTTTATCTACACGACATAAATGAAGAGGAGTCATTTTCTGGGCATTTCTACTCATAGGTCTGGTAGGCTACTTTAGTTTTATATGTTATATTGAAGATACTGTCGCTGTCATGCTTTAAACCAATGAGCCACCTCAGCTTGTCTCCTCTGTGAACACCTCTCCTCTTCTGCCAAGACGTGTTTATTTTAGTTTCTAAACTAAAAACACGATTCAAATTATTAAATCAAATTAATGATTGCATTCAAATGTAGGTACACTTCATTTTTAAGTAGAATCCACTTTGGGGATCGTTCACTTGTTGGTTGGTTGAGTGTAGATAATGGATAACTGACTCATTAGGAGATACAGGGAATCGAACTCAGTACCTTTCTGCTGGGAGCCAAACAAAGAACAGTCTTCCCTTGCAACTTATAGGCCTACTACCGCGATATAATAATAATAATAATAATAATAATAATAATAATAATAATAATAATAATAATAATAATAATGAAATACTTTCTACTTTTCTTGGTAATTATTATAGGTTGGTCGCTGTCAGTCTTGAGCCGTGAACCGTATTATGAGTTATGACAGCTCAACCAATGAGCAGATCTCATCCTTTCTCCTCGGTTGAGATTAACATGACGTCAAAGAGTAATAATCATTTTTTTAAGAATAATAATGGGCCTACTATACAATAATGGGTCTAATAACTAGGCCTACTACTACTACTACTACTACTACTACTACGCATACCATTACTACTACAAATAATAATAATTCGTTCTTAAAAAAAGAAATAATAAATAGGCTACATAACATTTATTTCCAGCAAATTCATACATACATGAGACATGTATAGATTGCAACATTTGAAGATCTTTGCACTTTAAAAATGCCACATCATTTTGCAGCTGGCTAGCCATTTATAAATGAAAGATCAGTTATAGCATAAGTAGGCTAATATTACAAGAATGCAATATATAATACAGCCAGGTGAAAATAATCAGAAAATAGTGGAAAACAAACCGAGTAGGGAAAAGTGGATGTGGCAATCACACGTCATTAAACTTTCACAATAGGTCATTCATAGGGTTAACATCAGCAAAATACATGTTATAATTTAGCCAATCAAATCGCACAATCCAATATGGGAAGCTCTGCAGAGAGCATGTTATGATGCATGTGTGGTTTTATGGTTATGAATATGGAAATAGGCTGTGAAGTCCTTAAAAGTCCTTTTCTATTTTGTTTTCTGTAACGACGGTGTACATTATTTTATTTATGTGTTATATTTAATAACGAAATTAAGGGAATTTAGTATTTTTTTTAATGAAAAAAAATAGTTAGGCTATATGAATATATAAGACCGAAGTAAAGGGCAACAACCGTAAAACAGGACTATCTTGCTGTTTTTCCATTTCTCTGTACAGGAATTGGCTGAGCATGTTCTTGATTTGTCAACGAAACAACGTTCATCTTTAAAACGACCTCATCAAGGGCACACGTTATATTACTGTAAGTTTATACATTCTCAGCGGGAATAACATTGTGTAATAATAATAACACTTTGTACATGGAAAAAGGGAACTATGAACATTACACAAAAAGTGACTTTCGTTTGGCCCTCGAATGAAGAAAAGAAAAAAATGACCACAAGTCAGAAATATTATTTACAGCTGCTCGTAGCCAACAAAAAAAAACACACATCACAAGATAATTTTTCCAACACATTCAACACTTGCGGCTATAACGAATCCATTATTATTTTTGAGTAATTAACGACCAAGTCCATCTCTCACTGCTTGTCCTGCGTGTTGTTCACCAGGGGCCCGTAGAGGCCGTTCGTGTAGCCCTGCTCCTTGTGCAGCAGCGTCCTGTCCCGGATCAGGTCGCTGAACGCGTAGTCCATCGGGGGCCTGAAGCCCAGCGTGGGCATCAGGCCCGTGGCGGAGTACGGGGTCATGAAGGCCAGACCCCTGCTGTGCGCCGCAGAGTAGGCCAGCCGCAGCGGGTTGAGGCCCAGGTGGGTCCCCAGCGGGTACGCGCTGGGGTCGGCGGCGCCGAAGTGCGGCGCGTTGGGCTGCAGCGGCGAGAAGGCGGAGCGGTTGCTGAGGGTCATGGCCCCCGGGAGCAGGGGCCGCGGGGCCGCACCTGAGGACGAGGAGGACGACGACAGTGTGGTGGGCTGGTGCGCGCCATGCAGCAGCATCCTCTCCGACGTCCACGTCTCTCCGTCTGGACCTCCGACCCCCTTGCTGTTGGTGGTGGTGGTACTGGTCGTGGTGTGCGCGCCGCCGTGGTTGAGGATCTGCTCGATGGCCTGCACCACGTCCTTGCCGCAGCCCTGCAGCACCAGCTCCAGCACGCTCCTCCTGTGGCTGGGGAAGACGCGCGTCAGGATGTCGATGCTGTTCATGTGTCCCGAGGCCGCGTGCGCGGACGGGGACGGCTCCCGCTCGTCCTTGTCCGTCTCGGAGCCGGAGCCGGAGTCGGACCCCCCCAGGGGGCTGACGGATCCCGGGGGGTGGTCCTCCTCGCCGCCGCCGCCGCTGCCGTCTCTCGCGGGCTTGGACGCCGGCGAGCCGACGCGACTGAACGACTCGCCGTCGCCGTTTTCCGAGCCAGAGCCGCCGTGACGCGCGTCCGGGGAGGAGATGCCCGGCGCGGAGTCGCTGTCGGTGGAGACGGTCTTCCCCACGTGCTGGGGCGGCGTGGCGGATCCGGACAGCTGGCTCTTGCTGAACAATTCGTACTTGTGGATGCTGGACTCTGTAAAAGAGAAACAGAAAAAAAGACAGCACGGTATCAGTTAATTATGGCTCTGGAATGGGAAAACACTCACACAAGAGGCTATAAGGAAAATACGCACACATATACGCACTTTTCTGTGACATTGGGGGGGGGGGGGGGTTCAAACAATTGATTGATTGATTGATTGATTGATTGATTGATTGATTGATTGATTGATTGATTGATTGATTGATAGCACTTTATTACATCAATCATGCATGCATGGCCTACGACAATTAACACCGGTCGTTTATACACCTAACGAGCTGAGCGCATCGCAGCAGCATCACGAAAAAACAATATCAGAAATGACGGCGCGGAAATAACGCGGTTTTACGCACGGGTGCGGGAAGTCGGCCAAAGCGGTTCCCTAGTGCACGCGTATGAACGCATCTAAAAAATTAAAAAAAACGCACACCTTTAACAGTGTATCATCAACGCAATCAATATAGGCTAACTTCTCTTGTTTCTGGGCACTTAAGTGGGCTGGCGTGGGGGGGTCTCGCACTCACCGGAGTTGCTCTCGTTGCCCACCGACCCGAAGACCTCGTAGTTCTGCCTTGGCGGGATGATGCCGTTGGCGGCGGCCAGCGCCAGCCCCTCCGCCGTGCCGTAGAGCAGCTGCAGCTCGCGGGCCTCGTTCTCCTCCTGCGCCTGCTGCCGCCGCAGCGCCACCTGCGCCGCCATGACCCGCTGCCGCTCGGCGATCAGCGTGCACTTGGCGCACATGCAGTCCTTCCAGCGGCAGTAGCGCTTGTGGCCCTTGAGGGCCGACACGACGCCGTGGTTCCGGCAGCGGGCGCACTTGGGCGTGCGCGGGTACTTCTCGGTGGCGCGCAGGAGCAGCGGGGGGCCACGGAGGAGGCTGCTGGCCATGGACACCGGGATGGAGACCCCCGCTGCGGCTGCAGCCGCTGCAGCTGCAGCGCCGTGATGGTGCACCTGAGACGCGGAGGAAACCGTCGGATGCTCCGGTCGTAGATCCATGGCCGACTTTTTGGGGGTAACGAAACCAACAAAAAAAAGTTAAATGGTGTTGAGCGGTGTTATTCGTGGCCTTGGAGACGAAAACGAGCGCCTTTTTGTTTTTTTTATTGTGTTGCTAATGTTGAACAGACTGAACCGTTTCTCAGCATCTCTGGGCAATAAATTGACGCCAAACGATAGCCTAGTCTCTACTGAGGAAACATATGGTGGTCAAAACACACACTAACCATGAGGCGGCGTTACGCACGGGGCCAAGCGCGGTGTATCGGACGGATGTGGAAAGACCGAACGAAGAAAAGTTTGAAGGCGTTACAGTCAAATTAAAATCCAAAAATGGTGACCACCGAGATGAGGACTCATGCCTGCTTTGATGTCTAAAGTGAGTTTTCTCCGAGACAGACAGAGAGACAGAGACAGAGAGAGAGAGACGAGGTTTGCTACTCGGAGCAGCGTGAGACACTAACTTCCTCAGGAGATCGCCAGTGGATACAGATCCTCTCCTCTCTCTATTGTTGCTCCTACGTTTTCATTAGACAAAATTTGACAACAATGTGGCGTCTGTCATTGGCCGAGGAGGGAAGGAGCGATCTGATTGGCTCGCTTGTTTTTTCAACTGTGTCCACCTTAGATCTGTTTTCAAATATCAAGGATGTAGAAACTGAAGGGGTCCTGCTGGAAAGCTTCAATCGATACCAATGTTTTATAACGAACATTTTCTCTATTTTAGAAAACCCGTTAGATCTATCCATGGGACATAAAAAAGACCAGATCATATCGGTAAAATTGCCATAGATTGACCCAAATAGCTAGTCTTCAAATAGCTTAGTATGCATGCATTCATCTGTTAAAACCTATATTTATTTTGACATTAAACAAGTTGAAAGTAGGCCTATTGCGTTTAGATGTATTTATTTTAATTCCGCAACGATATTTGAATTATTAAAAAAGAAAGAAAGACGCTATTTGGTGTTAAATCCCATCCAGATGTGTGGTAAGTATGATTTATTTTATTGATTTTAAAAAAAATCAGTCAATGGCAGTTATCGATTAATCTTAATTGCTTACTAGCTTAGACTGAATTGCTTAGACTTGGCGATGGCAAAATAAGGTGATGGCAAAATAAGCAGCAAACCTAAGCCGTTTTAATACAATAGCGATTTGTACAGTTTTAATTTTTTTGATTTTATATTATTTTATGTACCCCATAGTGGCAAAACCCATATTTTGAACTTAACCATTGACTTTAAATCACACTGTAACTCTTTTACATTAGACTTATAGGATAATTTATGTTTCGATATTATTTTTAAAAGCCAATTTTGGGGATAGGCCTATCGACATCGGCATATAAAGCTTATGTCTTTAAATATTTTTAGCAAAAGTAAAAACAAAATAGAAAATATTTTTCTGTTTTCGATGTTGTTTATTATTTTAGACTTCATGTCCTAGAGTTCACAACTCAAAAATGAACTAAATAAATAATTATTTATGATGATTTATGTTTATTCTGACTTTCGATATGGTATTGATAGTTTTTTGGGGAAAATATGTCGGTCTTGCAAACTGTAGGAATATGAACATTCATTGTATTATTATTATTATTATTATTATTATTATTGTGGCTGTTATAATGATTCTGATTATTTTATTTTAATTTCATTATTGTTATCTGGCTATTATTAGTATTATTATGGTGTCTTTGGGTAAAATAGTTTCTCCATCACAGCAAGACGGCGAAAGGCTTGAGACCGGTCCAGGACTGTCATCAAGTCATTCAGGCCCTTCACCACAAATGTCACAAAAGTCTCAAAGGAACTCACCCACATTGTGTTCATACATTTTTAATATAGGCCTATATTTAATATACATATTTCAAGATTTAAATATAATGGGCTATTCAAATAGTTTAGCCTATACAGACAGATGTTTCCTACAAATCAGAAGGGGTCAGCGAAAAATACGAAATACTGATAACTAAATTACGAATTTCGATGGAACACGAATGTATTTTTAAATGTATTATATTACTTACTATTTATTACGCCCCGCCAAATGAATAATAGGCCTACTAATAACAATATTAGCACCAAAGCAACGAAAGTGTGAATGTAAGCCTGACAAAAACAATATGCAGTAGAACTAGGCCTATAGGCTGATATTTATTATCAGACGATGTTGAAGATGTTTTTCCAAATGATTGTTCGCAGTGCAAACAATAACAGAAAGCTATCAGAAAGTCTCCCAGTCTCCGCAGAACCGCATGTTTCTTCAACCTCTCTCTCTCTCTTACTATACCTCTCTCTCTCTCTCTCTCTCTCTCTCTCTCTCTCTCTCTCTCTCTCTCTCTCTCTCTCTCTCTCTCTCTCTCTCTCTCTATACCACTACCCCTCTCTCTCTCTCTCTCTCTCTCTCTCTCTCTCTCTCTCTCTCTCTCTCTCTCTCTCTCTCTCTCTCTCTCTCTCTCTCTCTATTGTTTACCTTCTGAATCACTGTAAGCAAATGCCATCTGTTTTCCTCGCTGCTGTCAGCTGCACCTTAATTACCTAGAGATGATATTAAAACTACATGTTTTTTGACATTCAACATATTTATCTTCCGCATGGCCAACGGGCTTATAGTTAAATGAAAAAGTGTAGGCTACTTGCGGTGAACTGAATCCTTTCATTATTGAATATTTCAGTTGACCCATTAACGACTTCATAACTCGTAAATGTTTTAAAAATTGAAAAAATGTCTAGGAAACGAAATGAGGCTATTGTTATAACTCGGGGCCTAAAGGTTATGCGAACTTTTACTTTGAAATAACCCCGACGCAATTAGACCCAATCAATTCGTCTATCACCTTTTTTTTTAATTATTACTATTTTTTTTGTTTTATAAAACGCATTCCTTCAATCAAACACTTTCACGAGGCCTTCGCGTCACATCTATGCAATGCTTTCACTTATTTCATGACCACTACAAATGAGTGGGGGGGGGGTTTATACCCTTTTGGGCCGCCAACAAAAGCTATGCTTGACCCAATATAACACCATGTTTCCGCTGCACCCTGCACCCTGCAGGCGCGCCTTTCTAGCCCAACCTATCCCCCCCCCCCACACACACACACACACCCTAGTCCACCCCCCCCCCCCCCCCCCCAGTCCATTAAACAGAGACTAGAGGTTAGAGTAGCAGCTATATAAGGGGGCTGCGTAAAAAAAGAGACGCGAGGGGCTATTAACCTGAAGTTCACACGACCTCCACTGCGATGGGTAACAGGGGGAGAGAGAGAGAGAGAGAGAGAGAGAGAGAGAGAGAGAGAGAGAGAGAGAGAGAGAGAGAGAGAGAGAGAGAGAGCGCGAGCGCACGGAGCCTCCTCTAATAAAATGTCTCAAGGATTACAGTGACAATGACATTCATTTATAATGAATTGATTGTGATTTCAGCGCGAGAGGCCTACTTAATGATTAATTTGCAGCCAAAACCCCGAAGGTCACTCTTGAGTCGTCCTCACTTTTGAGGAAAAGGCACTTGACGCAATCCCCGTCGTTACGCGTTCATTATACGCTTTGAGGAGCCGGTCTGGGGGCCATCTCACGGGCCTGTATCCGTGTCAACGAGCCAGGCTCAAGTGGCCATTAGTTTATCTTTCTACAAACTCTCCAGTCGTCTTCACACACAGGCCCTTCCTCCTGAATGAGGGATAAACCCTGATGGCATATGAATATTTCAAATAAGGGGAACCCTTCTGTCGTCTCTCTCGTCTCTCTCTCTCTCTCTCTCTCTCTCTCTCTCTCTCTCTCTCTCTCTCTCTCTCTCTCTCTCTCTCTCTCTCTCTCTCTCCCTTTCTCCTCAAACACACACACACACAGTGTAAAACCTGTTTCTCATGCCTCCAAGGTAGGTTGCCAGGGATTATCTTTAGCTTTATTGAATGGGTTACAAGAGCGAGCTACAAATATTCATACACACACACACACACACACACACACACACACACACACACACACACACACACA
The DNA here is from genome assembly GCA_030340625.1 of Merluccius polli. Classification (NCBI taxonomy): domain Eukaryota; kingdom Metazoa; phylum Chordata; class Actinopteri; order Gadiformes; family Merlucciidae; genus Merluccius; species Merluccius polli. The sequence continues at coordinate 89,907 of JAOPHQ010000906.1, forward strand.
CACACACACACACACACAGTCTGCGCTTTTACACTCTTGTGATGCTCTCCAGGGACGACGAGCATCACAGCATCTCCACCATTTACTAACTTTC
>JAOPHQ010000906.1:95000-119612 GCA_030340625.1 Merluccius polli
TTGTGGTCCACTTTCTGTTCGCCAGAAGCTGAGAGCTGAATGAAGCGGAATCAACCTCCATACATGCAACCACATTGTCATCGCTGTTACTAAATAAACAAGTTATTATTTGACTAAATATTAAATACTTTGTACTATGCTTCTACTGCTTGCTGGCAGCTTTATTCTGATGAGTTTTAAGTCATTTTGTTTTAAGCAAACAGCAGTGTTTGGACAGAGAAATTAAATGTTTTGTTTTTTTCTGCCAACCAGGAAACCTGGTTTATGATCAGATTCAGAAACCATCAAGAATAGGCCGACTTCCACATCACGTCTTGGAGATTAATAAGGTTTCATAGAATAAGAGCTGGAGTACCAATGAGAATCATAATATTGAACCACAGGTTATTTCTAGATGTGCCCTTCGCAATAGGGATAGCTTCATGACCTTCATAAATGCAGAGGAAACTTTAATAACAATGAGAAGAGAAGAATAAAGAGAGAATAAAAAAAACAAGCAAAATCCTGTGTGTTTTCTTGTTCCAACAGATTATTGGCGGAGACCGATCCATGTTCATATAGATTTTATATAATGTGTATCAAACTAAAACTAATACAGCATCAAACTTAAAAAGGAAAAAAAAAAAAAAGAGAAGTTGAACAAAGCAGTTGATAGGCTAATGGAATGGTGGCTAAACCAGAGGATACAGAGAGGGAGAGAAGGGTGCAGATGATTGGATGGACTGAGGGGGGGGGGTCACTACGATGGGCTGGGAGCAAAGGAGGCAGGACTTTGGACAGGTGGAAATGAGAGGCCAGCCTTGTCCAGGTAGCGGTCTCTTCTTGCTGTTATTTTATTTCTTTTTTTTTTTAGCATTTCTTTATTCAAACACAAAAAAACATGTTCTAAAAAAGCAGCCTTGTTGTTGTTGTGGATGTGGGAGGAGGAGGTCCAAGTCTGTTTTTTTTTTTTTTTTTTGTGTTTATTATCTTTTTTTTATGGGACAATGTCTACGCAAGTCTCTTGTTTCTTTTATTTCATACTGCGTTGTGTTTGTGTTGCGACACAAAACCTTGAATCTGCACAGTTTGTAAGGGGAAGGAGGCGAGAGGAATAGTGTGTGTGTGTGTGTGTGTGTGTGTGTGTGTGTGTGTGTGTGTGTGTGTGTGTGTGTGTGTGTGTGTGTGTGTGTGTGTGTGTGTGTAAGACAAGAGAGAGCGAGAGCGTGCGAGAGAGCGAGAGCGAGCGAGCGAGAGAGAGAAAGAGCGAGAAAGAGAGAGAAAGATTAAGAGCGAGAGAAAGAGAAAGAGCGAGAGAGAGAGAGCGAGAGCGAGAGACAGAGAAAGAGCGAGAGACAGAGAAAGAGCGAGAGCGAGAGAAAGAGCGAGAGAGCGAGAGAGAAAGAGCGAGAGCGAGAGAAAGAGCGAGAGAGCGAGAGAGAGAAAGAGTAAGAGCGAGAGAAAGAGCGAGAGAGCGAGAGAGTGAGCGAGAGAGTGAGTGCGAGAGATGAGGAGATGGAGAATTTGGGAGGTATGAGCGTTTGGCTGTGTGCTTGTGATAGTGTCTTTGCTTCTCTGTGCAATACGTGTACACTAGGCATTCATGTAGCACGAACAGGCCGAGAGCAGAGGAGCTTGCTTGATGCGTGTGTGTGTGTGTGTGTGTGTGTTAGGTTTGTCTTTTTTGAGAGGGTGGTCTCTTTTGTGTGTGTCTGTGTGTGTTATTTGTGCGTGCATGGGTGTGTGTGTGTGTGTGTGTGACTGTGTGCGTGTGCGTGTGTGCGTATGTGCGTTTTTGTGTGTGTGTGTGTTTGTGTGTGTGTGTGTGTGTGTGTTTGTGTGTAGGCCCAGACTGGGGGCCCATGCTCGGTGAAGAGTGTGTCCAGCCAGTCTGTCAGTCAGTCCTCTTTGGCCAAAACAGGCCTCAGTCCTATTCTCTGGCCTCCAGAAACAGTGTCTCCTGCGGGAACAGCTTCGCATCCAACAAAGTGGACCCTGGATCCAACTGGGTGATCTGGAGAGAGAGACAGAGAGAGACAGAGACACTGGGTCAATATAAGCATCTGTGGTTTTGTGTTTAAAAGGTGCAGCGGCATCTAGCAGAGCTACGGTGGCCTGTAAGGTGCCAAGATGGTACTGTCAAAAAGATGTCATCGTCTATGACGGCATCGAGTAGCAAAGAGTCAAGTGATGAGGTTTTGATACGTTTATAAATTGTATTTAGTTATTTAGTCTGTAAAACTATATGCCAGAGCTTACAAGTAAGATCGCGATTATGATTAAACATTTAAAACGTGTCCTCTCTAGAGCCGTTCTGGTCTTCTGTAGAAACATGGCGGTGCAACATGGCGGTGCAAAATGGCGGGCTCCGTGGAAGAGGACCTGCTCCCCATGTAGATATAAAGGGCTCATTCTAAGGCAAGGATAACACAATGATCTTATTAATGGCATTATACACTAATTAAAACATACTTCTTAATATTATATTCAATTTCTGCCATGTCCATTTGCACTAGATGCCACTAAATTAACCTCCTTTAAGCAAAGCCTGAGTGAATATCTCCCAGTGTTTGCCCTGCCATCCAGCCATCAGCAGCACCGTGTTAGATCTGACTGTGCATGTGTGTGTGTGTGTGTGTGTGTTCAATATTACTCCAACACGGGTGTTTAAACGGCGGGCTCGGGGAGGCGGTAACGTGAGCAGCCGGCGCTGGGGTTTTGTATGGGCTTCCATCACGTTTGTTTTCCTTAGGAAGGACCGCCGTCGAGAGTTAACCACACAGAGGTTTACTGGACGGGCCCCGAGACCAGCTCTTAAAAAGCTCCTTCTGGGGAAAAGGTCAAACAGTAACGAAGCCTATGATGGCACAAGATAGATTTGTCGCTAGTCTTCTCACGACTCGTACGTGAATAATAACCACCCACGGCGACACTGATGGCGTTAGCCACGCCGATGTGAAAGACTTAACCTTCTCGTTTTAAGTGAATAGACCCACACTCACTCGGTCACTCTCATAAACGTGCACGCAAGCGCGCACACACACGCACACACCCGTGCACCCCTCCCACCCACCCTGAGGGCCTCCTAGCTTATGTGAGCTAATCGCTGGAGGGGTCGTGTTACATAGGGCCGGTCTAACACCTGGGCTGAAAGGGACTCTGCGACAGCGAGGCGTTGTGACACGGAGAGGTGTCCAGGGCTTATCTGCCCCCCCCCCCCCCCCCCCCCCCCCCCTCCACAACCCCCTCCTGATTAGTACTCCCTTTCTAACCCCTTGGTGGGAGAATTAACCGGCTTGTCACCCTACATGCACTCTGGGGTCAAAGGGGTGGGGCAGGACATGGTGAAGGACTACTCTCTGAGCGGGACGAGACCACCTATTGTACCAAACGAAATGTAAACCCTGGTGGCGATGGCCGCGTCGTCCTTGCAGTCTGGAGGTCGTGCTTTCATAGTACAAGGTCAAGGAAGATTTGACAATTGAGCATTTGATCCATAATGCCTACATACATACACACATATATATATATATATATATATATATATATATATATATATATATATATATATATATATATATATATATACACACATACATACAGTATATATACATACATATACATATACATATACACATATATATATATATATATATATATATATATATATATTAGTGATGGGCCGTTATCGGAAACTTTTATCGGCGATAATATTTTTATCGGCGATATTATCGCAAACCGAAATCCTACGGTAGCACCTCCCCCCCGCTCAACAATCGGGCAACTAAAGGGTCGGTAGCACCCTCCGTTCAAGAAAAAGCTCCGGTAGCACCCCCCCGCTCAACAATCGCGCACAGACCCACTTTTAGTCATTATTTAGGCAATATAAGTCATTATTTAGGCAGCAAATACATATTATGGACACCTTCGACATCATTCAAAGGAGCCACCTTAATCTAGATTAACCTAGATTAATTTCAAGATTACCATTAGATTAATCTAGATTAAAGATTTTAATCTATGCCCATCTCTAATATATATATATATATAAAACCAAATTGCTGAACTGGGCATTAGGGTCACCCTCCACCTAAAATACACTTATAATACTTAAAATACACAATAATGTTGCTTTCAATATAGACACATTGTTATCATGACCCTGCTTGCCTGTTTGTGTACAGCAATGGTGAATCAATGAGCTAAACATACGTCGTTGAATCCATTAGGTGTAATCATGAGGAGATGTTCAGATATCATAACATGCGTAAGAGCGGAAGCGGCTCATCCAGTGAGGACACAGATCCTTGTGTGAACGGGTATGGATTCAGACACATTCAATAATTGCTTATCAAGATGTTGGACCAAAACTGTATTTTGGGTCAGACTCTTGGCTCTAGAATCAACTCTCAGGAGTGACTGACATATTCTGATTTCCCACATAGATAAGGAGGAGAAGGGCCAGTTTCAGCTTTTAAAAACATTGTTTTGGTTTTCTCTGCATTACTTTGCTTCACATTGTCTCAGTGACGTTTTCCCAGCGTTTCCTTCTTTATTTATATTTCACATGTATATTATCCTCCAGGCACATGTCCTGCCTGAATCTCATCTCCGTTACAACCGCGCGTGCAGTCTGCTGCTTCAGCGACAGAACCTCGCCTGAGGGGATCAATTAGACGAGACCAGATTACACCAGATCAGCCCAATCAGATCCAATCTAAATCTAATCTAATACTGTGTAGGCAGTAACATGGAAATATACGATCCTCAGCTCCAGAATAACCCAACAACCAACCAAACAAAACACCATTATAGGATTAAAACGACATAAATGAGGAGAGGGTGGGGATGAGAGAGATACGAGCACCGGGTCACCTCTCTGGACTCCCAGGAGGGCTTGGAAATGTCACACCCGTGCGCCAATGTCTTTGACTCCCTCCCTTTGATCTGCGCGTCCTCATTTCGATGTGTCATCGAGGCTTTTTGACTTCTCAGCGGGATCTTAAGGAGCCCGTTGGTGGCGGGGCGGGGCTGTCAACCCAACACACCTCATCTAGTGAACCGCCTCCTCGCACCACGGGGGGTGGGGGGGAGGCCCTTAGATCGCAAGTGCGTGTGCGTGTGTCTGTAACTGAGAGGGTCTGTAAGGTAAGGTGTGTGTGTGTGTGTGTGTGTGTATGTGTGCGAGTGTGTGCGTGTGTGTGTGCGCTGCGACGGGAATCCTTCCCGGTCGCGGTGATAACTACCAACACAGCTGCCGGGCTCTTGTTTTTCCCACCTCAGGAGTGGTGGGTTGCAAATGGCTGCCATGCTAATGAACCTGACAGGCTGTTATGACACCACAGCATCAGGTAGGGTAAATGAGGCTTTGGGGGTGGAGCAGGCCGCCGTGCATGTGTGTGTGTGTGTCACGCATACACAGTGTTTGTGGTGGTTGGGGAGAGTGCAGGGTGGTGGTGGTGGTTGGGGAGGGTGGTGGTGGTGGTTGGGGAGGGTGGTGGTGGTGGTGGTTGGGGAGGGTGGTGGTGGCGGTGGTTGGGGAGAGTGCAGGGTGGTGGTGGTGGTGGTTGGGGTGGTGGTTGGGGAGGGTGGTGGTGGTGGTGGTGGTTGGGGAGGGTGGTGGTGGTGGTGGTGGTGGTGGTTGGGGAGGGTGGTGGTGGTGGTGGTTGGGGACAGTGCAGGGTGGTGGTGGTGGTTGTTGGGGAGAGTGCAGTAGGGTGGTGGTGGTGGTGGTGGTGGTGGTGGGAAAGGGTGTGTGTGTGTGTGGGGGGGGGGGTGTGGCAGCATCTGACTAAGAAAATGAAAGTAGGGAAACAAGATGCCACACTGACACAGGAGACGAGACCATCGGTGATTGTTTACATTGTTATCCAATTAACAGACCATAAGCATGGAGGCATCTGTCAACAAACAAAGCTGTTGTTTTTCCCCCTGCTCTGCCTAAGCCATATTTCCTTCTCTTCGGGCGGCTACACACACGGCCTCGCACGCACGCATAAGACAAGACACAATCTCGCCCGCCGCTTCCTCAGTTTGTTTTGACCTTGAGTCAATATCGTTTCAATCAACCCATTTGGATTAAATCACTCGGTTACTTGTTGAATTATGAAATTGTTGGTGACTAATTAAAGAAAACGTGATTTGCAAAGATTCTGGGCAAACTTGGAACAGCCTGCGTGCCACAACCACTGTTAAATAATTAAAAATACATCATAAATGATGTGCTTAGATATTTGAATTGATTCCAGTGTGTGTGTGTGGCCTGAATAACCAACAACAATACAATTACAGTCACTACAGATTCTACCCCAGCAAATCCAACTTTAAAACCTGAAACTTATTGAAAGACATCTGTCAATTCTGGGATTAAAATATATAAAAATGTTCCCCAATATTTAAATATATATTTTAAACAACTCGTCATCACATTTCACAATATAATAATACGCTAATCATATCACCTCGGTGTAATAGTCATAACGCAGAGGCACATCTCATCGCCGCTCACATCACATCATTAACACTCACAGGGAAATATGAAATGAGCGTCAGAAATGCAGAGTGCATATTCCAAATGAATAAAACACATTGATAACAGGGGGGGGGTTGGGGGGGGACAGCGCTGCTCACGCAAAGAGAAAGAGAAAATAAACACAGACCCCTGAAAGATGTCCCGTTTCCAACGTAATCAAACGCGCAGCTGAAATAACGCATTTCTAATGAAGCCATTACAGGCCCCGACTCTGTTAATTAAAACCAAATAACTTGTCTTGTTTAAAACTAGTGTTGTCAAGTGTTTATTTGGCCAATTACAAAAGCAGTGGGAGATCATTATCCGCTGCCAGCAGCGGTGACAACACGTAGCGCCAGGGCGAGAACACAACACAACTGAACAGGACAGATTAGGACGCGGCACATCAAAGAGACGGCTGCCTCGGCCCGGGCACCGGGTGGAAGTTGGGCAGAGAGAGAGAGAGAAAGAGAGGGAGAGAGAACAGAGAGAGAGAGAGAACAGAGAGAGAGAGAGAGAACAGAGAGAGAGAGAGAACAGAGAGAGTGAGCGATCAGGCGAGTGAGGGGAGAGAAAAAAAGAGGAATCAGCCAGCCAGTGTTGGAGGAGGAAAAGAAGTGTAGGATGAATAAAATTGAAGGAGCACCCCAAATTGAGAAAAGGGTAGATTTTTTTTGGGGGGGGGGGGGGTTGGGGGGGGGGGGCAGCAGGAGTAGAGTAGCTGGCAGGAACAGGAGGGTTGGAAGGAGGCCCAGAGGTATGGTAGGAGAAAAGGGACAGGGTGAGATGGAAGGAGGATAAGATTAAAAGAACCGAGATCCTCGGGGGGAAAATGGCTTTTTGACTTCAGGGAAGAAATTGGACCCGAAGGCATATCTCTCTCTCTCTCTCTCTCTCTCTCTCTCTCTCTCTCTCTCTCTCTCTCTCTCTCTCTCTCTCTCTCTCTCTCTCTCTCTCTCTCTCTCTCTCTCTCTCTCTCTCTCTCTCTCTCTCTCTCTCTCTCTCTTGCAAAGAGGTGAGCGCACCTGTACACGTGCACACAGACAGGCGTTTAATCAATTACCTGCCGTTTTAGCCAGGGACGTCTACATTTGTGATGTCAAGGAGGTGTGTGGGTTTGATGCCTCAGGATATTATGGGGATGGCTTGGACGGATGAATCTGAACCACTTTACCAATAAACTGCAATAGTTCCTCTGCGAACATAATTATTTCCGAAACATAAAAAAACACCAAACCCAACAACCAGTGCGGGGCAGATGTTAAATCCATCTCACAGACACACACACACGGGCCAGGCTTTTTCGTTTTGAACCGCTCTGTTTATTTTCTCTGCATCTTAAGTTTGGTCTAAGAAGCATTTGGCTGGATGTGTGCAGTTCAAACATTTGTTTGAGACGGAGCTGGAGGAGAGATTAGGAGAGTGGGAAACCAGGAAGAGGGTACAGTATCACAGTACCAAGAATAATATGCTGCTCAGACCGTGTTTGGGCTGTCACAGAAGCTGCTCGGCAAGGAGAGAAAACTGTTGAGGGGGGAATAATGAGCTTGGGTCTTATTCATGGAGTCTAAACAGGCTCACTCGCCAGTCCAAAGAGGAAAGGCTAATAGGCCTCTGCAATACAATTAGCACTGCGGCACTATTCATGTATATTACCATGAGGCTGCTTCTGAATTAAACAAATCACACCTTAAAAAAATAAGTTATTAGTCCCTCAACTCCCAGCTATGTTGCACACTCCATACTGTGGCCAATCGTATAGCATATCTTTCTCATCCCCATTCATAAATGCTAAATTTCTTTCGAGTATCAACCATTGCTGCTCGCCTGGGGTCGACGAAGAGGGGTTAAACGAGACTCCTCATCTACAGTCCCCCTCAGAGTAGCAGACCGTCGTAGGCACTAAGAGAGGCTAAGTTAGTGGGGCACAACAAAGCCTGCTACACATGCTGCCAGTGTACAGCCCGCTGTAGTGCCGAGAGGAGCTAAGCCACTCGCACCAAATGTTGAGAAAGAGACTGGATCCAAAATCTGGGTAATTATAGTCCCCACTGGGCAACACACAGGAAGTTGCCACGGGCAAATCTAGGAGGAAAATCATGTGGTTTGGCATTTGTTTGATGAACGCCTCCTCAATTGATTTTAATTTCATCATTTCATATTTTACAAACAGGAAACCGCCCGTTTGTGTGGCACGTTCCTGCTCCCTGCCAATCATTATTTTGGGGTATGGACATTTTTCAAACTGTTGATCACATTTCCCCTTTTTCTTCTGCTGCCACAATACTGAAGACAACAGAAATGGCAACTCAAGAGATGCAGGCACGAGGAAGAAAGCAACACTGCGGGGGAAAAAAACAAGCAAACAAAGACGAGAGACGAAGCCGAAAGGAAGGTTTCAACAGTTGTGGCGTAGAAGAAATGCAATAGTGGTCGATCCTCCATCCTGGGATGCTGGCAGCTCGGCAGGGGGAGCGTCTGGAGTGGATGAAGGCTCCCCTGCGTACCCCTCTCATTTAATTACATTACAGAGCTGCAGGATTAGAACAGAGGCCTGTGTTCCTCACCATCACCAGTCCCCCCCTTCCTCTCCTCCTCCTCCTCCTCCTCCATCCCCAAATCTCTCGCCTTTTGTTTTCTGGAAGCAGCTCACTTCGCTTAGCTTCCCTCGCTTGTTGTTTTTATTTGTTTTTCTATACTCACAGAATGTATCTCTAAATTAATTGTTTTCTTTGTTTAGGATTTCTTTTTTTCCATCTCTCTCCGTCTCTCCTCATTCTGCACCGTCACCGTCCCTATTCTCTTGCTTTCTCTCCCTCTCCTTCCCCTAATCCTCCCATCCTGTTTCTGCCGGAATTTCATCTGCGATGCAGGACACATCTTTATCTCTGTCTCAAACACATGTTTACTCTTGATTATAAAGAGACAACTGTGAATCCTTTAAGTGACAAAGTTGTGAGCGAGGCATGTTGTCGCTTGAAAATATTTGTGGATGTGTTGAAGTGCTTGATTGCGGCGCCATCAAGAGTGTGCGGCGGAGGCGATGTGACGATGTGTGTGCGTGTGTTAGTTTTGAGGTGTTTATACACCTAGCGTTCCCTGCAGACTGCCATGGTATACTGCCTGGGCAGGCCTACACACACACACACACACACACACACACACACACACACACACACACACACACACACACACACACACACACACACACACACACACACACACACACACACACACACACACACACACACACGCACTTGCGCGCGCACTACTTGATTAATGGAAATCTCATTTTTGTTTCCAGCAGCAAAGCTAATTAAGTATGTAGTTAAAGCAGTGCTCATTAGCCAGCTAGCAGAGTGCTGCAGCCCGGCCCTCTAATGAGAGGTTGCAGTCGACTGGCTGCAGCGGGAGCCATAGAGAATACTCCCGTTAGTGCTGACAACTGTATCCTAACACTGACAGAGTGTATTGTATACACAATGGGCTGATACTAATTAATATTCACCGAATATATACACCCGGCAGGTGGACCGGATTTAGCGGTTGGCTTAACCGATCCTTTCACAGGTATGGGCAAACAAACACACAGACGCACCCGTCAAAGACGCCACCGGGCCCAATACGGAGCCAGGACAGAATCAACAAAAAAATTAAAATAAAATACACACAACATAAAAGCAAAAAAGATGAGACACACAAAGTACAGCACTGGGGCCCCGACAACAGGTAAAGAGCTGTTCCCTCAACGTTGTGGACCGTTTTCCCTCTCCTCATAAGCCCAGGTCCCGGAGGCAAAGTCAGGCCTCACACCCTGGCAGACCTCAGCTCTCAGGCTGGGACACAGGAGCCAATTACAGCCGTAAAGCCCTCCAGCAGAGACGTTAGCCACCACGTCACAGCTGGCTGCCGCCACCTTCACGCCACAAGTACGACAGAAAGTCCTCATGTAATTTGTGCTTGTAGTTACAGAGGGGAGGAGGAGGGGGGGCGTAGGATGTTAAAGATTAACACAGAGATAAGGGGACATGCATGGAATAGGAGTTCCTACTTGTAGAAAATAGCTTTTACTGCTCTGTGATGGTACTGATAGCTTAAATGTGCTGTAGGTCAAATTAAGAGCTATTATTTGTGTGCAATTTGTTAGAAATGCCATAGCCATCCGTCAGCTATTAGTGAGTGAAATGTGTCGAGCCTGTGTGATTTAGATTTTAGACTGCTCCCTGTTCATTTGTTGGCCAGGGCAGCTCTTCCCTAATTGGTTCATGATTGACATCTTGCCGGTCAATCACATTCGTGCACACAGCGTTATCATCTCACTGGCGGAGAAATGTAGTGAGGGAGGGAGCAGTGAGTGACTCTTTTCCACTCTCTCTCTTTACAACACTCACATCTTACCTACAACTGTCTTGAGGTGGAAAAGTGTATTTTGTTTGCGCGTGTGTGTGGTCTTACGTACATTTTTACGAGGGAAGGTTGTGAGCAGCTTGAACTCTTCAAAGGGGTATCCCTTGGACGCCACGAAATCGAAGAGCACCTGCAGCTTACAGCTGCCAAGGAAACGCCTTTCTAGGAACTCGCCGCTTGGCGTACGGATGCGCAGCTTGCTGATTGGCTCTCCCTTCTCCTGGGTGGGCTCCGGCGGTAGGGCCTGCTCCAGTGACAGGCGGATCGCCTGAGGAGGAGGAGAAAGGACAGAAGAGGATTAGATGAAGGGCAATAGAAAAGGTCAACATCAACGGCCTGTTGCGAAACACCTTGTGGAAAATTATGTGTTTAAATGTTTTGAAGTTGCAATGTTTTTAAGCACTAGCACAATACCTGGATCCTATAACAAAATTATAAACTGCAACTGGTATCTTAAAACCTGTCAAAAGTTTTGCCGCCACTTAAATATGGATAAGTCAAGCTGTGATGTGTGATTGGACTTATTCTATTTAAATATTGGCACACTATCATTTGTATTTTAATTAAATTGCAGAAAAAAAAGTAACCCAAAAAACAAGAAAAAAAACAACCAACCGTTTTTCTTTTGTTGAAGGGGCAGCCTAGTCAGAACTAAAACTCCACCATTAACCGTCACCTCCATCAGCAAAGCTAATCAACTCTCCAGTGTCTCGGAGACCAGGCTTCAACATCTCCCTCTGGCCTTTTCTCCCCCTCCTTGTCCCTGCAACCTCCACCTCCAACCACCACACTCCCTCCCTCCCACACGCCCCCCCCCGCCCCTCCACCCCCAGCTTGTTGTTCCTGTTGGGCCAGCCGGGGAGCATATGCTGTGACAACACGCCCTGGCTTTATTTACACACCATAATGCAATTATATTTCATAAGAGTGTACAACAGTAGCTCATTAGCAGCTTCTGGTGTACGGGTGGGCAGGGCAGGGCGCGTGCCGCTCCGCTACGACATATCCCTCAGGTACCCGAGCTGATGCTGACTGAGATAAAGGAGACCCCTGGGACGGACACACACACACACACACACACACACACACACACACACACACACACACAGGAGAGTGCTTTCGGCAGGTTAACACAAAACCACATTGAGACAAAGACAACCGCACACACACGCGTGCACACATGAGAGTGCAAGCGTCCCTACTGAAAACACAGTGCACACACCCACACCCACCCACCCACGCACACACACACACGCGTGCGTGCCTGGTAGAGACCACGGCCCAGGGCTTGCTGGGCACAAAGAGGCATGCATCACTCCGTCCCTCCTGGCGTTTATTCACCTTGCTAGCGCCGCCAGGCTAACCACAGACAGAGCAAACAGACGGGGGGGAGGGGGTGGAGGAAACAGAACAACCTAGACACACAACCGCACACACACACACACACACACACACACACACGCACAGAGTCACACACAGTCGGACAACCACAGTCACACAAACACAGTCATACATACACACACAGTCACACACAGTCACACACACACACAGCTGCACCAGAAGACCCCACTGAACTGGAAAAAAGTGACGCCAAACCACATGGGCACATGGCTTAAAAACACAAAAACATTTGCATAGCAGTGGTGATTGCGCACGTACACACGCATGCGAGACAGTACGAGCACACACACCAACACACACACAAACACGCCCTTCAATTCATCTACTCTTACTTTCATCTTCCTTTGCGTTGCACAAAGGTACACAAGCACTGAACTGTAATTCCCAGAAGCACTTTAGTCTCTCCTGCGACAGCTTATTTTTTTGTATTGTTCATAACAGTCACAAACACGTTAAGTACCTCATAGTTTTAGCCTGAATATTGCCTATTTTTTAACAAAAAAGTTAAAACAATATATGGCAAGTTTGTATTTCAACAGCTTTCGGAAAAGAAATGGTTATCATTAATATAATTTTAGGTGTTGAAAACTGTATATATGTGTATTTTTCATTATTTCGTATAATAATGTATAATAACTTTCGTTGAAAGTTTCACAATTGCCGAAAAAACATCTAGTTTGTTCTTATGACAAATGTAAGTTAGCAAACCTCTTACTTATCACTATGGGGAGGACTTGCACTCATCAAATCTTAACCTACTGCATTCAACATTCACGGTGGAACAGTACAGACTAATTCTCCTTTCAGGTCATCATGACCCACAGTTATGACCCACAGAGGCCACCATTGTCCAGTCCTCCCTGAGACAGCTGTTGCTAGGCCCCATGTGAATATCTACACTGTAGCATAATGCTGCCACGTCCGTCCAGGCGAAACCATAGAAACCATAGAGTTTGGAAAGGGCTGCAGTGACATAAATAAGAATGACATGGTTACACACGCAGACACACACATGCATACACATGGGTTTGCCTAGTGGACTACAGTGATATAATTAAGAAGCCGTCCTTTTGTTGTCTTCTCTTTAAATTTGGAGACAAATCACCCCAGCAAGCTGGGTCACCTGATACCTTTTCAGCTGCCCTGAGGCTCACTGCTGCTGAGCAAACAGCAATCAGCCAGGTCTGCACTGTACCACTAAAGGACGATTATTACACTGGTGCCATCTTCACAGACAATATGTTTTTTCTTTTTTGTATGCACACGTGTATGTGTGTGTACTTGCACCCTGTTCACATGCAATTATTATTGTGTGTGTGTGTGTGTGTGTGTGTGTGTGTGTATGTTTGTGCGTAAGCCTGTATGTACAAATTGTATATAGTCTTTTGTCCACCTGCGTTTCAATATGAACGCTGTGCCAATATGCAGCGTTTAAAACGGAACAATAACTTAACTGAACGTGTGTGCACCTACACCACACATGCACAACAAATGTGGTTTAGCGACTGAAAGGTTTTAGCGATACTGCAATATATTTGTCTCATTCTGCTCTCCTGGCAGCAGTGACGGAGAATAATACGCTGGATAAACAACTGCTGGCTTTGCCAACGCTACGATGTGAGTAGCACGTAGCGTTGAAACGCAAACATTTCACATATAACACTGAGAAAAACGTCAGAAAACGGGACACACCGACATCAATGCTAAAATACACAATAGAGGAGCCAATCACTACAATTCTAAATTTGATTTGAGGTTATTTATGAAACAGAATGGCATGGTAAACTAGGACAACTCGCCCCCCTTATAAATTATTACTATAAATGTATGGGTTTGTGAAAGAATCTAAAACAATGGCTTTGGTACTGATGGAGGTGCCATTCCCCACTCACCTCCTTCTCATCCTCCTGCTCCTTCCTCATTTGTTCTTGGCGCACCTGCTCCGCCTCCTCCTTCTCCTGCGCTTCTCTCTGCAACACAAACAAATATATATTATTATTACTACACGACTTTGTTGAAAACTCGACTCTGATTGGTTAATTACGGCATTCGACAGTGCTGCTATGAGTAACAGGCCGTTGCTATGGACACTATTTGCAACCTTAGAATCTAACGTTTTTGGGTTTTTTTTTTAGCGGAAGCGATAAAATCATTTTAAAATCAATATAATCATTTTGTTATATTTGATGTCAAATTATTGATTTCTTTGTAATAAGCGGGATAATGTACAGCCAACCCGTCATTATTGCGGAATAAACCACTTCAGGGTGATTCACTCGTCGGGGTCCTGCATCACCCTGTCCGGGTTTTTCTTGCAATGATGACTGGCTCGCTGCACATTATCCCTTACTTATTCACCACCATGTTTGAGACAACACAGCTGTACAACACACAGTACAACTGCAGTCTAAAGTAGCTAGAGGGCTGTAGCATGTAGTTGTTAACCAATCATCGTGATTGACAAGATGACAGTTGAATTTAAAAATTGCAACAACGTGGTTGCTTTATTGCCACAACCAGATTGTTAAATGGCATGTTGTCTTCATCATAGTAGAAGACAACACAATGGCTTTCTTTACACACCTCAGCTTAGTCATGTTCATGTACCTTCTTACGGTCAGCCTCTAAGGACAAGCGGTAGGCCTCGTCCTGTTCTCTCTTCACCATCTCCCTCGCCTCGCGCTCATCCTGGGTGGAGAGAAGAGAGAAACAAAACAAAAGAGACAGTGTTTTAGTAAACAAGGCACTAAAGACGCATTGACCAAAAAAAAGAATGACCATCTTAGTGCATGGGAGCTATAGAAGACCTTGTGCATGGTGGCACACAAACACCAGGTATAATAGAGCAGCAAGCGAGTGGTTCATTCTGGCATGCTTTTCCAGGGGGCCTCTTTTAGGTCCCCCCCCCCCCCCCCCCCCAACCAACCACCAACCACCCATCCACCCCCCCCCCCCCCCCCCCCCCCCCCCATCTGTTTTTCCTCTCTTTTCCCTTTCAATCACTTTCTTTTGCTGTTTGTACAGAGGAAAGGGGACTCCCTCTACCTGCTGTGGGGACAAGGTGTTTTGTGAAGAGCAGAGGCTAAATAATTGGGCCCATTGTGCTGATAGCGCACGGCCATTTGTCCCCTCCACTCTATGGGGGCCCACACTGGACGCCGGCCAGGATGTGGCAAGGTACGTGTCTATTGTGATGATGAGAGGGATAATGCGTGGCGAGGTTGGGGTTAGGGCTAAAAAAAGAGATGTCCTATATTGTTGCATTGAGTCTGGAATTGCAAAGGATACACTAGTGCTTTGAGTACACATAATACATTGACCGGTTAAAAGAAACTGTAGTTGAATGGTAGCGAGATGGCCTCAAAGAAATCAGAAAAGACCATCAATAAATTCAAAGTCAAGCAAACAATTAAAAAAAACACACACTGAAGAGAAACATTTCATCTTTTTATGCAGCACTATATGAAATTGTTTGTCAAAGGAAACGCCCTGCTGTTCTGTATACAACTAAAGCCATTCATAGATAGATATATGTGTATTGTATTGGTTAAATGTCTTTCCATGTCCTGAAATGAGAGTAAAATGACCTGACATTGACCCCCCTTTATGGTGACACATAGGAAATGAACTCATTAGCAACCTGTTGTAATTAGCCATTCGGAAAAAAAACAAAACACAACACCCCTGACAAAACAAACGCAAGTCAACCACGGGTGAGTAGCGAGTCTGTCAGTTTAGCTCCCAGTCTCTTCGAGAATGTAGCCGTCCAGCTGCTTCCACTTCCACACAGACACAACAGTCACTCTCACACTGGAATGTCTAAGTAGGCTAGACGTCTGCGGTCGTGTCTGACTCTGCACACGTTGAAGAGCAAAGAGACAGACAGAGGAGGGGGGTGAGACAGAGAAGGAGGGGAGAAGGAAAGTGAAGAGAAACAAAAAAAAACAAAAAAAAGGGAAAATGGTGAAGAGAGACAAGCCTCAGCGATGCTCGAGGACTTCGCCGCAACCAAAGATTTGGGATGGACTCCGGCGTCAAGGTTGACTTCACCCCAGAGACGGGAGGGATCTTGTCAGCTGGAGGATATAGTAGAATTCCTGTGGCTGTTCATACCGGTGCCGAATAATCCTGCCTGTGCATCACACCCTCATCATCTCTTGAACTCTTCTCGACGGCATTATCACGAGCCATTTCCCTTACGAAGCCTGATGCCTGTGTAATTATCACACTTCACTCATAATTACGGAGACAGGCCTTCATATCCTTCCCCAGCAGCTTTGACACAGCCTCATTTACACTGGCATAATATAATCTGATTACATCATTATCTGGCGCACATCTCACGTTATTAAGCATTTGAGTGCGAAAAAACTATTTGATTGTGAATACAAAAAAAGGAATACATGGCATATGGTCTTTTAAAAATATTCTGCCTTAAATAAAGGCAAAGGAGTGACTAAATTAATAGATTAAAAAAAGCACAGCTCATGTATTACAATGAAATTTAAACATGATGTGAAAAGTAAGTAGTAAGAACTTTAAGTACAGTTAAAAAATATATGACTAATTTTCTGTTGATTTTCACAAGTGACAGTTCCAATAGAGTGAGCCTATTCAAACCCATGTCACTCTACTGCTCACTCGGTATTACAGCAGTTAAGAGCTCACAAATAAAGGCTAATTAAGGAGGGGCCTTTTTCCTTCACCTACACAAGTATAAACTACACAATGCAGGGACAACACATCAAATGAGCACTATGTACCAAACAACAACACTACACTAAAAGAAAACATCCAACACCCAATTCCAACCCAATGAATCACGACAGGTACATAATCTGAATAACTCTCATTGCGTGTGGAGGACGCCTGAGCCGTGACAAGAGGACATTCCCTTGTTCATTTGAAGTCATAGCAGAAGAGATCGCTAGGTCTGCCCTGAAGCGGAGAGGTCCTGCCCTGAGACACCGTTCCTCCCTGTGCACTTAATGGGTTTCCATGGATCGGGACAAGACACCAGCATTGTTGAGATAGCGCGGCGTTGACTCACTGCATGGGTGACTGGCTGATTTTAGCCAGCTAAATACCTATTATGGTGTGACACTGGACTAAATTAGCTACAGTAGTCAAACATGGGCATGGCAGATGTCTGTGAGTGACCCCCCCTAATGTGGGGGGAAAGTGAGGTTACAGGGGTTTAATCTCGTGTCATTAACTGTGCAGACCAAAGCAATACAAGACGTCTTACTGGAAGACAGGGATGGAGTTTGGTAAAAAAAAAAGGACAACCCAATACATGCTATGAATACTAATACCATTATTGCGCCGAACATAGTTTGCATTTGCTTCAGGGAAAATGTAAAATGTACCCACTCTCTACAGTAGAAATGTGTTGTACTTTTACAACAAATTATTGGATGAAAACATGTTCTTAAAAAAAAAAAACGAGATCCCCATCACTACAATATCCAACCGACTGCGAGACAAAGGCGCATAGAACTGTGTTCTTTCTCTTGATTGATGTCATTGAACAAACAGCCCATTTAAAAAAAAAAAAAAAAAGGGCAAGCTAACTTCTTTGACGGACACAAAGGAAAGATTGGTTCGGGGGGGGGGGGGGGTCAGGTGGAAGTCTTTGACAGTGAGGGAAACCTCTCTCGTCGTACTGTTCCTGACTCGCCGCCGTCTCTCCCAACATGAAAGAGGGAGCGCCACCGTAGCTGGGCTTTCTTCTCCAGAGTGGAGCCCTCAATGGTGTTTGTCCTCGGTCTATTGATTAAATGGAGGCCGTCGACAGAGGGCCGCGGAGCGCACCAACAGCAGACACACTAGGTTGACTCAGGGGACAAATCTGTATCCTGTGCCTATTCAAAGACCAAAAGGCCACTGTCAACTCACACTAAAAGGAGAGGGGGGGTGGGAGAGCCCAGGCGAATGGTGCTGTACCCCCCTCAGTACTCTTGAGTTCAATGGCATGTATGCTGTTTGCATT
This sequence comes from Merluccius polli, assembly GCA_030340625.1. Taxonomy (NCBI): domain Eukaryota; kingdom Metazoa; phylum Chordata; class Actinopteri; order Gadiformes; family Merlucciidae; genus Merluccius; species Merluccius polli. Next base: position 113,291 of record JAOPHQ010000906.1, read on the forward strand.
CCTCGTAAGAGCTGGCCATTCTCTTACGTTGCTTTGTGATGTGTCCCAGCATGTTGTCATTTAACTCTGCAACGTCGCCAGACATCACACACTCAAGTGGCCTTTCTTCATGAGTTATACAAAGTTACACATTGTTGGTCGTTATTATGGAAACCCTGTGCATACATGCGTTACTGTATTACTTTGAGGAGGACCTAACAAGGGCCATTATCAGAATTTAGCTAAACATTTTTATGTCATTAGTGTATGTAGTGGCTTTGATCCGAAATTGGAAGACAATTTCAAATGTTTTTCTTAGAAGATCCCCGACCCTGATCAAGTCAAATTTATCCTAAGAAAGAAATAACTGTCATTTCCTCCTCACCTCATCCTTGATGTCCTCTTGTTGCTGTGCTGTGAAGATCTCCATGGCACCCATTAGCCTCATCATAAGCTCATCCACTGTCGAGTTACCTGAGTATAAAAGACAAACAAAATGTCAACAGAGAGAGTGAGAGAGAGGTGAGTGAGAGAGAGAGAGAGAGAGAGAACAATTAAGACACTGCAGTAATATTTGTAGATTAAAAAAATATGATTACCAATTATTACATTGAAATGAACCTTATTAAAATGAATTTGAAATATTTATATATACATTCTAATTAGCATCAAAACATTATAATTATTGATAATAATGACCTTGAATGACATTGTAACACTTCGTTGGATGTGCGTTTGCCCCATGGACTACCAGTAGCAGGGGGAACTGGTCTGTCTGGTAGGTCCGTAGGGTCTGTGCCACCACAATGCCAAAATGCCTTGTGCACATGGTGAGTAGGTCTGCCAAACAAAAACAACGACACGCACAGAAATTACCTATTTTTGTTCTCCACAAGCCTCGCCTCTGCGTGGGCAACAAACATGCGAGAGTTACAATTCAGAATATATAACAAAAGCCAAATGGATAGGGCCAGAGCACTAACATTCGGAGTCCATTACAGACCACATTTGTGTGTATTATACCCCTCCTGCTTTGAGATGCGTGGTCGCGCGCACATATGCACACGCACACACGCACGCACACTTATGAATATGAAGGAAGGTGCATTGGTTCCAGCATTCCCATATGCAAAGCACAAAGGAGAAATACACAAAAACTCACCGGCATTAAGGACTTTAAAACCAATCCTGCCTTCTCCTCATTCCATCAGAGTGACACCGTGTCTAAATAGGAACCCGCATATACATTAGTATTCCTCACCAGCCCTCCCTGGAATTGATAGGGCAAGAGAGGATTTCTGTATTCCATTACAAAAGACAGAACTTTTTAAATTAACATTTCAGGGAAGGAAAAGGGGTAGCAGGCTAGCCGGGGGGCCCCCATGCCGAGCTCGCCGTAAATGTCATAATATTAATGAATTGCTATAGAAGTGAAGGCAATATAGATTAGCTTTTTTTCCTCCTCCGCTCGCCTTTTAATAAGATCTACTTTAATAACTGGGCTGGTAAAATAGAGGAGTAATGGAACGATGGCGAGTGGCAGAGGGGTCAGAGGGAAAGGATGGTGGAATGGAGGGAGACATGGTCTGAACAGCTGGGCGGCTCATTAAATACATGAAAGTTGAGTTGAGACGAGAGCTACTCAGGCCAGGGTTCCAGGTGCTGGAACGGGGGGGGGGGGGGTGTACGATTGGCGGTGCTATATGAATTGGGGATCATCACTTCTGAATATCAGGACTGTAACATTTTTCAAATAGAAAAAAATAGGTAAGGGATAATCCCACGACAAATAATGCATCCGCATTGTGCATTATTTTCGATACATGCAACACCTCGGAGTGGATTATCCCGCTTATCTACGTTGCCCACTTGCAAATCATTAAAATATAAAGGGTGTGATTCATATTTTGGGGGTAATTCTTTCTCAAAATTACAACTTCTTCACTTCATTTTTCTGTTCTGGAAACAATCAGCAAATGACCAGAGAAATATATGGGTCTGACTAACTGCCTGGAAAGCAATCAGTGAACATGAGATCCTATGGAATGCAGACGTTACCTTATACTACTCAGTAAACAGAGACGATCTTAGTAACGACATGGCAACAGGGAAGCTTTCTAAACGTAGTGTCGTCCGAGTCCGGTCCAAGTTGGACAGTTATCAACGTTTCGTTTAGCACATTAATTTTTAGACCAGTGATAAGACTGCTTATGTTACGCTCACATCATAGCCATCGCCATGTTATCAAAAAAATAATCAACACCTCCTCCAGCCATCAGAATCGAGTATTCACCCGGGCCATGGTAGACGTGGCCATGGTATAATTAGGATCTTCTTAGCATCTTAAATGTTGGACTTATTCTTTTGGGCAAGCAAATCAGCTCAGTAATTGTGTTCAGAAGAATAAGAAAAATAAAGGCCTCAGAATCTAGATTTTTATTGCATAGACAATGTGCCCGTCGGGGTGTGGCTGGTCGGAGCGTGTGCCCATTGGGAACGCATGTCGGTGCAGCAATGACGTCACACCAACACGGTGTTATTATTAATATATTGAACGGGTCGCGTGTCAAAATCTCACCAAATTCGACACTGCACCCTGGGTCCCAAGCGATACATCCGCCGAGTGCGAAATAAACGACGGAATGGGAGGCATGCAGAGATTCCTGCCTTTATAGTTAGATGAATGTTATCTTGCTTGACCCCAATAAACACCTCTGCCCTGCAGATAAATAAGTGAGCTTCAAGCTCAATTTGATCACAACTCATTAGCTAAAATAAGTATTTTTTTTAAATGATAGATTTAACCGTGCTGTAGGTACGATTTGAGAGTTGTAAAGAGAGAGAGCAGAACAGAGTGGAAGAGAGCAAGATTTTGAAACTAAATAACCAAGAAAACTTCCCTCCCCTCTGCTCCCTCCCTTGCTACGTTTCTCTGGTATTTAAAATTGTCAATTTCTTGCACCTGTGATTGACAGGCAAGATGGATTCCCTGAACCAATTCAAGGAAGAGACGCCCTGATTGGTCAGAAATGAGCCAAGCGTGGTGTAAAATCCAAATGAAAAATATATGTGTATTCACATTTCAATCATAGATAACTAATAGCCGACGGATGGCTGTGCTATTTTTAACACTGAAATAATAGAGCGTAACAGTGACCGCCCCTTTTTAACAGCTCCGGTGCCGGAAGTAAATTTCCCATGCATTTATCTCGTCCACTTTCGTATAATCCTTATAAAAAGAGTATTAAGACTTGAACCAAGCCAATCGTTCGTTATGGTAGTCGTGACCATATTATGTTTGATTCGGGGATGAGTAGTTCCTCACTCGGTCAACAAAATAAAGTACCTTTGGCTTTTCTTCCGTTTTCCAAATTCTTTTTATGCCCGAATCAAACATAATATGGTCACGACTACCACAACGAACGATCGGCTTGGTTAAAGGCTTAATACTCTTTTTATAAGGATTATACGAAAAGTGGACGAGATAAATGCATGGGAAATTTACTTCCGGCACCGGAGCTGTTAAAAAGGGGCGGTCACTGTTACGCTCTATAGCTTTTAAATCTTACCCACAGCACCTTTAACATACTCATAAACCTTGAACTTTATGTGACCTGGCGTACCCACTCCTACGGAGGCCGTCAAGGTACCCAACTCCTGTAGTGCATTTTGATCTTGACACTGGTTCTTGTAAAGCCCTCACCCAAGGCCGACCATAACAATAGCCCAGGGGGAAACTCTAACCTGTAATGAAAGTCTGGGGTGACAATGGCCCCTACCTTGAAGGGTAACCCAATCTCACTCCCCTCATCAAACACAGTCCGGCCTTCTTCTCAGGGGTCAATTCAAGACACGTACTTCTGCATTCAAGGAGTCAATTCACAATCATAACACTCGTCATCGCAGGACAATTGTTTTATAATTTTTAAGGCTGCCCCCCAATAGTCGACTTTCCATTAGTCAATCAGAAGAGGCTTCGTCGACCAATTTTTCATTAGTTTCTTAGTCACGCAAAAAGTTATGTGGTCGCAACCAGCCCTGAGCTGCATCTTGTCAGCTAAACATTGGTGTAACTACATCCATGAAGGTTAACCCTCCTGGACACCAAACTTTATTTGCTTTTAAATAATGTTGTGTGCAGTTACACAGTGCACAATTAAAATAAACAAAATGTTCAATTTCTCCTTTTTGGTTGTTTCAACACATTCAGAACCGCTTTGTCGATGCCGTTTATAGGTGGCCCACTTCGTAAGAATCAACAAAGTAAATCTTTAGTCGGGGGCAGCCCTAATCATTTTTTATAATGAACAATTTTATAATAGGTGAATGTCAATTGTCAATTGTAGATGGTGGATTGACTCCTTGAATGCAGAATAGTTTGAGCTCAACGCCTGTCTCAGAGATACAGGAACAGGAAAGGAACATGAATATATTGATACAGACCCATGAATGGAACAAGTACTGACACAACAGTAAGTGAAGGAGGAAGTGGGGCTAACCCCAGGGAGCTGGGGTGAACAGTTCAGTGCTTCCCAATCTAGCCGTTAAAGCATCTCGGTAAAGAATGCAGCCTGGGCTACACTCGGGGCACCTGTGGCCCCAACAGAATTATCACCAGACATGTCAAATTTAGAGAAAACACCTTCATTGCTGAAGTCACTAAACCACAAAAAAATCCAACATGCAAAACCTTTAGCTCTTGGTCGGGTGGCTAATGTGATGGACATGTTCAAATTTGTCACCCTACTCCACACTAACACGTTTTGAAGCACACTCTGGTTGCTAAAATGGATAATGTTTCCCCCGGCATGTCAAGTTAACTTTATCCTTTTCAGTGCGGTGGCTGAGCACGAGAGGTGACAGGTTGTGGGCCCGGCGCTTGTCTGTGATTGGCAATTGCGGAGCGAGGCAGGTACAGTAGCGCTGCAGGAAATATCTCTGCACCGCCACCTGTATGGGAACCGGATGCACCATGTTTTGTGTTCGCTGTGTTACTTGGGCTTTATTGCTTTACAGCGAGCGAGGACATGTTTTGATTGGAAGAGGGCCCATGTCCTCTCACCAATGGTAATCATGTTTTCATCTCGGTGGAAGTCAGAAAAGCAAGTCGAGTGTGCAGGACACATTTTTAATTGGTTCTTTGTGTAGTGTTGTGAAATGACTAGGATTAAGGGTGTAACGATAAACAAATTATAGGTTTCATAAAAAAATGCAGGGAAACATTGTCATGCAATTGACTCATATTTCATCTTAAAGAAGCATGACAGCAATGCAAATGCCACACACAAGAAAATAACTCAGTTGAGACTCCTCTATTAAGCGTTTCAATATTTGGAATGTGCAGAGAAACTGTCGTGTCTGTGACAGATCACATGCCTCTCCCATGGGTGACAATTACATATTAGCATGCAAACGGCAGTACTGCTGTTATGCATAATTAACCATTAAACATTGAGGACTGTGAGAAGTAAGAGAGGCAATCCAACATTCCAATAGCAGCAGGTTCATTCACACACACACGCACATGCACGCAAGCACACGCACACGCAAACACAAACACAGTAGTTCAGATACCTCCTTAACAGCCCCTGTGACTAATGCCAATCACTCGTCACTCTGGATCAACTGCAGAGCGTGAGAATTCACCGGCAACAGCGCATGTGTGTGTGGCCGTGCACGTCGAGCACCTGTGCATGTGTGCATGCATGCGTTAGCGGCGAAGCTGTGACTAGCTGTGTGCGATGAAAAGCCCCAATGTTGCCTGGCTTTTTTTTTTGCAAGCAATAAAAAAGACTCTGCTGGGGCAAAAAGCAAAAGGAGAAAGAAAAAGAGAGAAGGAGAATGAGGGAAAGAGTTTGGAATGAAGCAAGCAGTGAATATCTCTAAAGGGAATAATGAAGGGGTGAGGTCAGAGTGCGAGGGGCTTTTCTTAAACGCTTCCTACCAGGGGGCATTCATATAACGCTGGAGACGGGGGAGAGGGAGAGTGAGTGAGAGAGTGAGAATGGGGAGAAGGAGGGCGGTAAAGAAAGAAAGAAAGAGAAGAAAGAAAGAAGAAGAAAGAAAGAAAGAAGAAGAAAGAAAAGAAGAAAGAAAGAAAGAAGACGAACGAAAGAAGGAACGAAAGAAAGAAAGAAGAAAAAAAGAAAAAAAGAAAAAGAAAGAAATAGGTTAAAATGAAAGGGAAAGGTAAAATGAGAGAGGGGAGAGGGGTGAAGGAGAGCCGACGCTGGGCTAATAACTGACTTGGTGTGAACAAGGGTCACGATCTCGCCCTGGCTCTCCTCAACACCTCAAATGTGAAAGTCAACGCTACATACAACTATTTTAGATTGGGTCTTAG
>JAOPHQ010000907.1:0-17500 GCA_030340625.1 Merluccius polli
ATTCCGTTGGCTCGGTTTGGAATTAGGTTGTATTCCTGGTTTAGTATAAACGTACTATCGAAATGTTAGGACACATCATCAGTAGTGGTTAGGGTTAGGGTTAGGGTTAGGGTTAGGGTTAGGGTTAGGGTTAGGGTTAGGGTTAGGTATGGGGATGAAAACCACTCGAAGTGATACTATCGGGAATAACTCGAGAACGGTAAGTCCGATCGACTTCAAACCACTTTCTACGCCCACTAAGTAGGCCGTTCCGGACAGTTTGGAACCATCCCCAAGGTTCTAGGACTTACGGTTCCCGAGATAGAAAAATCACCATTTTCGAAGTGATACTATCGGGAATAACTCGAGATAGGATAGTGCTAGAGACATTGTTCTGGTATGCATAGAAGCGTCTTGGGAAGGCGCATCCGAGGGTACCTCAAGCTCCCATGTGGGACTTATAGTTCCGGAGTTATTCCAAAAAGTATCATGTCATATGATGTGATGAAAATTTTCCTAAGTGTTTAGGGTTAGGGTTAGGGTTAGGGTTAGGGTTAGGTTTGTATAAGTTATCTCGATGACCCCCCCCACCTCGTCCGACGACTGGGCAGTTGAATGGGGGATCAAAGGCAATGCACTCGCCAATAACTAGTCATCCGCAGCTCTCTCGTCACGCCCCTTTTAACATTAATGCATTATTAAAATGAATTAGTTATCTGTCTTGTATTAAAACCAGTATTGTTTTTATACTATAGACTTAAAGGTTTTTCTTTCTTCTTTCGTCTTTTCGATGAGTCATTATTTGATTGGTATATTTATTTATTTAAAAAAATAGGAGTCACCTTTGGAGTGAGTTTTAACCGGGATGAAATGGTTTTTAAACCCTATATTCCGTTGGCTCGGTTTGGAATTAGGTTGTATTCCTGGTTTAGTATAAACGTACTATCGAAATGTTAGGACACATCATCAGTAGTGGACCTCAGGATCATCGGATGTTTCGGCCATTACCATCTATACACCCTCACCTAAGGAAGGCCCGCCTGAGATTGATCAAGTCTCAGGACGTGTCGAATCCAAAATGGAATTGGTTTTGGGGTTAAAGTGTTTTAGAGTTGATCATTTGTTGATCGTTTGTTTTCATTATTCTCTACTAGAGGTAGTAAACGGTTTTTAAGGATACATTGCTTTAATTATGAAAGGTAATTTCTTAAGGTCATTACCTTATTGAGTTTTGAAAAAGTAGGAGCGTTCTGGAGTTGAGAAAGGTCACGTTGTTTTCCTTTTCTCCACTAGAGGCAGTATAACGTTTTTAAGGATACATTGCTTTAATTATGAAATGTAATTTCTTAAGGCCATTACCTTATTGAGTTTTGAAAAAGTAGGAGCGTTCTGGAGTTGAGAAAGGTCACGTTGTTTTCCCTTTTCTCCACCAGTGGGCAGTATAACACATTTTAAGGCTACATTGCTTTAATTGTGAAAATTAATTTCCTATGGTCATTACCTTATTGAGCTTTGAAAAAGCAGGATGGTTCTGGAAACGAGTTGCAGAAAAAACATTGTGTGTGTGTGTGTGTAACACTCACCACCTGATCAGCACAAACCAGTTGTTAACACCGCTAGGTAGCTCTGGTTTGGCCAATCAGGACCGAAGCTCTGTTCTGATGATGAAGCCACGTCAGCTCCATACAGCGCAGGGTGCTAAACAACATGTTAAGCTAAAAAGCCTTTATCCTGTGCCACATACACCGCACGACCCCAGAAATGGCTTTAGAAAAAACTCCATATTCATGTTATAGTCTAATCTCCAGGTGTTAACTTCAATAACGGTTTCAATATTGATTAAACATAAATTGTGTTGTATTCTTCTGATGGGTAATGGTATCCATCCTGTCCAATCAGAATCTTGATTCGTGACTTCGTTAAGGAATTAACACTAGGAGAGTGATTTCGCGATACGATTACCCAGAATGCAACGCATTGTTTATTTGCATTAACCCTCCCCTAAACGCGTTTTGGGTAATAACTTTAGTTATATAGGTCGTAAAGACACCCAGGTTGGTTCTACCCCCACTAAATCAGGTACGCGCTATCCAATGGAACCCACCTCAACGCTCTACGTGAACCGGAAGTACCTTAAAACGCTCGATCTTGAGGCGGAGATGCAGTCTGCTGTATCTCTGGAATGGAACGTCGTATTAAGTCAGGGACAAGACTGCCGTGTTCCGAGTCGCCACAAACCACCTGACGGACGCTGTTTCCGAATTCCTATGATATTCAGAAAATCAGATATGAAAAGAAAATGAATAACCACAGACGTTACTGGTGGTTATGTTCGGGTATAGAGTCAGAGATGGATCTGAGAGGCCTCAGATCCCATATTGGCATCAGACCACACTCCCGTGTTTAGAGATAGATTAGAGTTGAGTTAGGGTTAGATAAGGTGGAATAAAGGTTTAAGGGAAAGGTTAGGGTTAGGGCAAGGGGGGTTAGTTAGAGATAGATCTGAGAGGCCCTCAGAGCAAGGGTTAGGGTTAGAGGGTTATGGTTAGGTAAGATAGAGTGAGTGGTTAGGGTTAGGGTAAAGGTTAGGGATGGGGTTAAGGGTTAGGGTTAGAGGGTTAGGGTTAGGTAAGATAGAGTGAGTGGTTAGGGTTAGGGTAAAGGTTAGGGATGGGGTTAAGGGTTAGGATTAGGGGTTATGGTTAAGGGTTAGGGTTAGGGCTAGGGGTTAAGGTTAGGGTTAGGTAAGATAGAGCGAGGGGTTAGGGTTAGGGTAAAGGTTAGGGATGGGGTTAAGGGTTAGGGTTAGAGGGTTATGGTTAGGTAAGATAGAGTGAGTGGTTAGGGTTAGGGTAAAGGTTAGGGATGGGGTTAAGGGTTAGGATTAGGGGTTATGGTTAAGGGTTAGGGTTAGGGCTAGGGGTTAAGGTTAGGGTTAGGTAAGATAGAGCGAGGGGTTAGGGTTAGGGTAAAGGTTAGGGATGGGGTTAAGGGTTAGGTAAGAGAGTGAGGGTTAGGGTTAGGGTTAGGGTTAGGGTTAGGGTTAGGGGTTAGGGGTTAGGGTTAGGGTTAGGGTTAGGGTTAGGGTTAGGGTTAGGGTTAGGGTTAGGGTTAGGGTTAGGGTTAGGTTACAGGCTCAGCGAGGTAATGGGTACCCCTACCCACATGCGAATATCTTCAGATAGGAATATCCCATGTGGATGAAACCAAGTTCTACCCCCCCTAAATGAGGCCTAAAAATCACAATGAGCCCACCCCCAAGTCTCCATGACTTCCGGTTCCGGAGATACGGCCGTTTTTTTTGTTTTTTTTGCCATATCTCCGGAACGGAAAGGGGGATCGACATGGGACCACCTCAGGCGTGTTCAGAGACCACGAATTAGGTCTGACGCCACCCACTTAGAAGTCGCCATGACCTTTGGTTCCGGAGATATAGCCGTTTAAAGTTTCCCCATTGAAACGAATGGGGAAAATCAAAAATTGTTCTAAGTCCAAAGTGTGTTCCAAAAAAAGTGCCCACAGAAAGTGTATAGGAGTACGTTTCGGAGCATTTGGAGTCGATTGGTACCCACATTTTGTGACATAAAAATTAGGGTTAGGGTTGTGTGTGTGTGTAACACTCACCACCTGATCAGCACAAACCAGTTGGGTTAGGGTTAGGGTTAGGGTTAGGGTTAGGGTTAGGGTTAGGGTTTGGAGCCGATTTAACATGGGTTTGTATAGCCGATTTGGAAAGCCCAAATTCACCCCCACCGTACACTGTCCATTTTGGAATTTTTGTCTAAGTGCCACCATTGAACATATGTAGATTCGGAACTTGGAAGTTGGAATCTGGAAGTTGTAAATGGAAGTTGGAAGATGGAAGATGGAAGTTGGAAGCTGAATTTGGAATTTGGAAAATCGAACTCCCATGCAAAAGGGGGCACCACTGAGTCGAAAAAAATGAATGTCTGGATTTGGAAGTAAAATTCGGAAAACTCTAGGGGCAGTAGTGTACCATGTTAAAACCAAACATCAGCGATTTGGAAGCTAATTCAAAATTTATTCATACACTCAGCAATCGGTTCATGTCTACAATTTGGAAGTTGGAAGTAGCTATATGTGTCCTGAAGTTGGAAGTTGTCATTTTTGTCAGAGTGTCACCATTGAACATGTGTAGATTTGGAAGTTGGAAGTAGAAATGTCCTGAAGTTGGAAGTTGTCATTTTTGTCAGAGTGTCACCATTGAACAACACTGTTATCAGGAATGCCATTTTTTTCTCTACATATTTTGTCGTTAACCATCTAACACAAACTCAGTGATAAGACTTAGTGAACTGTAGTACTGACACTTGAACAACAATCTATAAAAGTTGAAAGAACAAAAACTTTGTACAAACAAAAGTCTGACAATGCACTCACACATTTAACAATTGTCAAGATTGTTGCGTTAACGAAAAAAACATGAAAAGAAAATCCAGTGACTATAACAACCAACAAAAGACACCAATAAATACCCAGTGTTTAAACATCTAGGAGTCCCTATCTGACACTCCCGTTATTTCCCATTTTTTGCATACACAACAAAAATAACAAAAGCATGAATATAAAACAATCTTCTTTATAATCCATTTCAAAAAAACATAAATAAATACAAAATTACTAAAACCATTCTTGCTGTTAGTATAAAAATTGAACATGTGAAGTTGGAAGTTGGAATCCCCGCTTCCAAAAGGAGAGGGGTTACCGAATCTGGAATTGAAAACCATTCCACAATGAAACAACAGAAATGCCCCAAAATAAGACACTGGGCTATTTCAGGGATGGCGAACACGCCTGCAGAGTCCAATTTAACTTTTCGTTTTGCAAAGTGTTCCAAATTTGATTTCTATATAAAGAACTAGTGCCATCTCTTGATGACGACATATGCTGGGAAGAGCTCATTCAGACCTTTCCAAAACACTTGGCCTCATGCCTCTAGGCCTTTCTTTCACAAAGTTATAAGGGTTCAAAGTTTGACCTACCCAATCTGGAAGTGTCTACCATTCCACAATGAAAAGACAGAAATGCCCCAAAATAAGACTCTGGGCTATGTTAGGGATGGTGAACGCACCTGCAGAGGAAATGGCTCCTTTTCAGAACTCAGTCATCGTTTAGCCCCGCTTCCAAAAAGGAGAGGGGTACCGAATCTGGAAGTTGGAAGTTCTGTCAGAGTGTCACCATTGAACATATGTAGATTTGGAAGTTGGAAGTTGGTTCTGGAAGCTGGAAATGGAAGTTGGAAGCTGGAAATGGAAGTTGGAAGTTGCAATCTGGAAGTTGTCACCATTGAACATATGTAGATTTGGAAGTTGGAAGTTTTGTCAGAGTGTCACCATTGAACATATGTAGATTTGGAAGTTGGAAGTTTTGTCAGAGTGTCACCATTGAACATATGTAGATTTGGAAGTTGGAAGTTTTGTCAGAGTGTCACCATTGAACATATGTAGATTTGGAAGTTGGAAGTAGGTAAATGTTCTGAAGTTGGAATTTTTGTCAGAGTGTCACCATTGAACATGTGTAGATTTGGAAGTTGGAAGTTGGAATCCCCGCTTCCAAAAGGAGAGGGGTTACCGAATCTGGAAGTGACTACCATTCCACAATGAAACAACAGAAATGCCCCAAAATAAGACACTGGGCTATTTCAGGGATGGCGAACATGCCTGCAGAGTCCAATTTAACTTTTCGTTTCACAAAGTGTTCCAAATGTAATTTCTATATCAAGAAATAGTGCCTTCTATTGATGATGACATGTGCTGGAAAGAGCTCATTCAGACCTTTCCAAAACACTTGGCCTCATTCCTCTAGGCCTTTCCTTCACAAAGTTATAAGGGTTCAAAGTTTGACCTTTCGGGGGAGGGGTTAGGGTTAGGGTTGGCGACCCTGAGGTCCCAGAGGGCTGAGATTCGGAGTGGAGGTCCCAGTCAGACCCTGTGAACAGCTCGTCAAGTCTCGGGGCGCTGACACCTTCCTGTCTCTTAATTGGTCTCTTGACCAAATGCTGAGCGAGAAGCACTTGGGGGCTACACTTCTGAGTAGTTCTGATGGAAAAAGTGACCTTAACAGGGAATTTTTTTTCTGTTGGGTGAAAAAGGCCGACTGTCGCATATGTCGTTCATGGGAACAAGATGGACACGTGAATGCGTTTTGGAACCTCTCGCTATCTCGAAAGGTCACACAATGAGCAGGTTAGCGTTTTCCCCATTCACTTATATTGCCTTTTGGAAGCACCTTTCACCCTCTGTAAAAAGCCAAGGAAATGGTTTTTCTGTCCGAACTTGAGGTATGTTGTAGCACCAACAACCTTCTCCTTTGGCTATAAGTTTGGAGCTTCAGCCTCTTAAGATGACAGAGCGGCACCGTTGAACGCTTCCCAAATGTCAATAGGTCAAGTGAGGCCTTCCAAAATGAGCGGAGTACCCAATCTGGAAGTGTCTACCGTTCCACAATGAAAAGACAGAAATGCCCCAAAATAAGACTCTGGGCTATTTCAGGGAGGGTGAACGCGCCTGCAGAGGGAATGGCTCCTTTTCAGAACTCAGTCATGGTTTAGCCCCGCTTCCAAAAGGAGAGGGGTACCGAATCTGGAAGTGAAAACCATTCCACAATGAAACAACATAAATGCCCCAAAATAAGACTCTGGGCTATTTCAGGGATGGCGAACACGCCTGCAGAGTCCAATTTAACTTTTCGTTTCGCAAAGTGTTCCAAATTTGATTTCTATATCAAGTACTAGTGCCATCTCTTGATGACGACATATGCTGGGAAGAGCTCATTCAGACCTTTCCAAAACACTTGGCCTCATGCCTCTAGGCCTTTCTTTCACAAAGTTATAAGGGTTCAAAGTTTGACCTTTCGGGGGAGGGGTTAGGGTTAGGGTTGGCGACCCTGAGGTCCCAGAGGGCTGAGATTCGGAGTGGAGGTCCCAGTCAGACCCTGTGAACAGCTCGTCAAGTCTCGGGGCGCTGACACCTTCCTGTCTCTTAATTGGTCTCTTGACCAAATGCTGAGCGAGAAGCACTTGGGGGCTACACTTCTGAGTAGTTCTGATGGAAAAAGTGACCTTAACAGGGAATTTTTTTTCTGTTGGGTGGAAAAGGCCGACTGTCGGATATGTCGTTCATGGGAACAAGATGGACACGTGAATGCGTTTTGGAACCTCTCGCTATCTCGAAAGGTCACGAACTTAGTAGGTTAGGGTTCCCCAATCACTTATATTGCCTTTTGGAAGCACCTTTCACCCTCTGTAAAAAGCCAAGGAAATGGTTTTTCTGTCCGAACTTGAGGTATGTTGTAGCACCAACAACCTTCTCCTTTGGCTATAAGTTTGGAGCTTCAGCCTCTTAAGATGGCAGAGCGGCACCGTTGAACGCTTCCCAAATGTCAATAGGTCAAATGAGGCCTTCCAAAATGAGCGGAGTACCCAATCTGGAAGTGAAACTAAACAAGGAATTTCTTTTTTTCTGTTGGGTGAAAAAGGCAGACTGTCGCATATGTCGTTCATGGGAACAAGATGGACACGTGAATGCGTTTTGGAACCTCTCGCTATCTCGAAAGGTCACACAATGAGCAGGTTAGCGTTTTCCCCATTCACTTATATTGCCTTTTGGAAGCACCTTTCACCCTCTGTAAAAAGCCAAGGAAATGGTTTTTCTGTCCGAACTTGAGGTATGTTGTAGCACCAACAACCTTCTCCTTTGGCTATAAGTTTGGAGCTTCAGCCTCTTAAGATGACAGAGCGGCACCGTTGAACGCTTCCCAAATGTCAATAGGTCAAGTGAGGCCTTCCAAAATGAGCGGAGTACCCAATCTGGAAGTGTCTACCGTTCCACAATGAAAAGACAGAAATGCCCCAAAATAAGACTCTGGGCTATTTCAGGGAGGGTGAACGCGCCTGCAGAGGGAATGGCTCCTTTTCAGAACTCAGTCATGGTTTAGCCCCGCTTCCAAAAGGAGAGGGGTACCGAATGTGGAAGTGAAAACCATTCCACAATGAAACAACAGAAATGCCCCAAAATAAGACACTGGGCTATTTCAGGGATGGCGAACACGCCTGCAGAGTCCAATTTAACTTTTCGTTTCACAAAGTGTTCCAAATTTGATTTCTATATCAAGAAATAGTGCCTTCTATTGATGACGACATGTGCTGGAAAGAGCTCATTCAGACCTTTCCAAAACACTTGGCCTCATGCCTCTAGGCCTTTCTTTCACAAAGTTATAAGGGTTCAAAGTTTGACCTTTCGGGGGAGGGGTTAGGGTTAGGGTTGGCGACCCTGAGGTCGCAGAGGGCTGAGATTCGGAGTGGAGGTCCCAGTCAGACCCTGTGAACAGCTCGTCAAGTCTCGGGGCGCTGACACCTTCCTGTCTCTTAATTGGTCTCTTGCCCAAATGCTGAGCGAGAAGCACTTGGGGGTTACACTTCTGAGTAGTTCTGATAGAAAAAGTGACCTTAACAAGGGAATTTTTTTTCTGTTGGGTGAAAAAGGCCGACTGTCGCATATGTCGTTCATGGGAACAAGAGGGACGCGTGTATGCGTTTTGGAACCTCTCGCTATCTCGAAAGGTCATGAAATTAGTAGGTTAGGGTTTTCCCCAATCACTTATATTGCCTTTTGGAAGCACCTTTCACCCTCTGTAAAAAGCCAAGGAAATGGTTTTTCTGTCCAAACTTGAGGTATGTTGTAGCACCAACAACCTTCTCCTTTGGCTATAAGTTTGGAGCTTCAGCCTCTTAAGATGGCAGAGCGGCACCGTTGAACGCTTCCCAAATGTCAATAGGTCAAGTGAGGCCTTCCAAAAAGAGCGGAGTACCCAATCTGGAAGTGACTACCATTCCACAATGAAACAACAGAAATGTCCCAAAATAAGACACTGGGCTATTTCAGGGAGGGTGAACGCGCCTGCAGAGGGAATGGCTCCTTTTCAGAACTCAGTCATGGTTTAGCCCCGCTTCCAAAAGGAGAGGGGTACCGAATCTGGAAGTGAAAACCATTCCACAATGAAACAACAGAAATGCCCCAAAATAAGACACTGGGCTATTTCAGGGATGGCGAACACGCCTGCAGAGTCCAATTTAACTTTTCGTTTCAGCAAAGTGTTCCAAATTTGAATTTCTATATCAAGAACTAGTGCCATCTCTTGATGATGACATATGCTGGGAAAGAGCTCATTCAGACCTTTCCAAAACACTTGGCCTCATTCCTCTAGGCCTTTCCTTCACAAAGTTATAAGGGTTCAAAGTTGACCTATCGGGGGAGGGGTTAGGGTTAGGGTTGGCGACCCCGAGGTCGCAGAGGGCTGAGATTCGGAGTGGAGGTCCCAGTCAGACCCTGTGACAAGCTTGTCAAGTCTCGGGGCGCTGACACCTTCCTGTCTCTTAATTGGTCTCTTGCCCAAATGCTGAGCGAGAAGCACTTGGGGGTTACACTTTTGAGTAGTTCTGATAGAAAAAGTGACCTTAACAAGGAATTTTTTTTCTGTTGGGCGAAAAAGGCCGACTGTCGCATATGTCGTTCATGGGAACAAGAGGGACGCGTGTATGCGTTTTGGTACCTCTCGCTATCTCGAAAGGTCACGAAATTAGTAGGTTAGGGTTTTCCCCATTCACTTATATTGCCTTTTGGAAGCACCTTTCACCCTCTGTAAAAAGCCAAGGAAATGGTTTTTCTGTCCGAACTTGAGGTATGTTGTAGCACCAACAACCTTCTCCTTTGGCTATAAGTTTGGAGCTTCAGCCTCTTAAGATGACAGAGCGGCACCGTTGAACGCTTCCCAAATGTCAATAGGTCAAGTGAGGCCTTCCAAAATGAGCGGAGTACCCAATCTGGAAGTGTCTACCGTTCCACAATGAAAAGACAGAAATGCCCCAAAATAAGACTCTGGGCTATTTTAGGGATGGTGAACGCGCCTGCAGAGGAAATGGCTCATTTTCAGAACTCAGTCATGGTTTAGCCCCGCTTCCAAAAGGAGAGGGGTACCGAATGTGGAAGTGAAAACCATTCCACAATGAAACAACAGAAATGCCCCAAAATAAGACACTGGGCTATTTCAGGGATGGCGAACACGCCTGCAGAGTCCAATTTAACTTTTCGTTTCGCAAAGTGTTCCAAATTTGATTTCTATATCAAGAACTAGTGCCATCTCTTGATGACGACATATGCTGGGAAGAGCTCATTCAGACCTTTCCAAAACACTTGGCCTCATGCCTCTAGGCCTTTCTTTCACAAAGTTATAAGGGTTCAAAGTTTGACCTACCCAATCTGGAAGTGTCTACCATTCCACAATGAAAAGACAGAAATGCCCCAAAATAAGACTCTGGGCTATGTTAGGGATGGTGAACGCGCCTGCAGAGGAAATGGCTCCTTTTCAGAACTCAGTCATCGTTTAGCCCCGCTTCCAAAAAGGAGAGGGGTACCGAATCTGGAAGTTGGAAGTCACCATTGAACATATGTAGATTTGGAAGTTGGAAGTTTTGTCAGAGTGTCACCATTGAACATATGTAGATTTGGAAGTTGGAAGTTTTGTCAGAGTGTCACCATTGAACATATGTAGATTTGGAAGTTGGAAGTTGGATTCTGGAAGCTGGAAATGGAAGTTGGAAGCTGGAAGTTGGAAGTTGCAATCTGGAAGTTGTCATTTTTGTCAGTGTCACCATTGAACATATGTAGATTTGGAAGTTGGAAGTTTTGTCAGAGTGTCACCATTGAACATATGTAGATTTGGAAGTTGGAAGTTTTGTCAGAGTGTCACCATTGAACATATGTAGATTTGGAAGTTGGAAGTTTTGTCAGAGTGTCGCCATTGAACATATGTAGATTTGGAAGTTGGAAGTTTTGTCAGAGTGTCACCATTGAACATATGTAGATTTGGAAGTTGGAAGTTTTGTCAGAGTGTCACCATTGAACATATGTAGATTTGGAAGTTGGAAGTTTTGTCAGAGTGTCACCATTGAACATATGTAGATTTGGAAGTTGGAAGTTTTGTCAGAGTGTCACCATTGAACATATGTAGATTTGGAAGTTGGAAGTTTTGTCAGAGTGTCACCATTGAACATATGTAGATTTGGAAGTTGGAAGTTTTGTCAGAGTGTCACCATTGAACATATGTAGATTTGGAAGTTGGAAGTTGGATTCTGGAAGCTGGAAATGGAAGTTGGAAGCTGGAAGTTGGAAGTTGCAATCTGGAAGTTGTCATTTTTGTCAGTGTCACCATTGAACATATGTAGATTTGGAAGTTGGAAGTTGGATTCTGGAAGCTGGAAATGGAAGTTGGAAGCTGGAAGTTGGAAGTTGCAATCTGGAAGTTGTCATTTTTGTCAGTGTCACCATTGAACATATGTAGATTTGGAAGTTGGAAGTTGGATTCTGGAAGCTGGAAATGGAAGTTGGAAGCTGGAAGTTGGAAGTTGCAATCTGGAAGTTGTCATTTTTGTCAGTGTCACCATTGAACATATGTAGATTTGGAAGTTGGAATTAGGTAAATGTCCTGAATTTCATTAAAAATCAATGTATAGTCTAAGTCCACCAACAGCAATTGGTTCATGTCTACAATTTTGAATTTGGAAGTAGGTCAAAAATCAATCAATAATACATCAGAAAATGTATCTGAAACCCAAAGCCATCTTTTAGTTTTATATCCCCCTTCTATATTCTCCATGTTGATGGTTTACACATTATTGATCATATTTTAGAAAACATTTATTTTGAAAACATTCTCTTGTCTCTTTCCATACAAAACATAACAGACAGTGAGTCTCAATACAACACACACACACACACACACACACACACACACATACATACACGCATTTACATTTACATGTAGGGAATTTAGCAGACGCTTTTGTCCAAAGCGACTTACCAGGCAGACAGTATTGTCTGCCTGGAAAGCATTTCTACCCTGAGCACTTGGTCCACCACCCTATCTATTCCTTCAGGTTATGTACTACAATATATAAAACATATATATATATATATATATATATATATATACATGTTAATTAATTGATATTTTATTTTCAGAATGCCACCAGCAAGGAGAGAGCCGCGATACAGTGTGCGGGATGTTATTGACATGGTCCATAATGGAGAGAGTGAGGTTGAGATGGAAATCAGTGACACCGATGAGAGTGATGAAGCCGTCACACTTGTGTCATCCTTTGCTGGACCTGAACCTTAATATTTTTAATATTGTTTATAATTTTTAATAAATGACTTCATAAAAATATGACTAATGTGTGATTATTATTAATGTTACAAAAATGACAACTTCCAACTTCCAAATCTACACATGTTCAATGGTGACACTCTGACAAAACTTCCAACTTCCAACTTCAGGACATTTACCTACTTCCAACTTCCAAATCTACACATGTTCAATGGTAACACTCTGACAAAACTTCCAACTTCCAACTTCAGGACATTTACCTACTTCCAACTTCCAAATCTACATATGTTCAATGGTGACACTCTGACAAAAATGACAACTTCCAACTTCCAAATCTACATATGTTCAATCCACTTCCAAATTAAAGGCACTTCCAACTTCCAAATTCAGGACATTTACCTACTTCCAACTTCCAAATCTACATATGTTCAATGGTGACACTCTGACAAAAATGACAACTTCCAACTTCCAAATCTACATATGTTCAATCCACTTCCAAATTAAAGGCACTTCCAACTTCCAAATTCAGCATAAAATCCATCTGCCCCCTGGTGGTGAAAAATCCACTTCCAAATTAAAGGCACTTCCAACTTCCAACTTCCAACTTCCAAATAAAGATTTGGACTAGCGCCCCCGAATTTTACATGGTCATTGGTGGAATTGCAACGTTTTTTCAAAACACTATAACTCAGAGGAAACAAATGACAGAGTTTTGAAAATATTTTTCTAGGGTTAGGGTTGACGAACCCTAACCTTAAACCCTAACCTTTTGTACTGTAGCCTTTCTGGAAATTTATGAAAAATACCTTCCAAAATCAGCCCCTCAACTTCCAACTTCCAAATTCCACCTTCCAAAATCAGACTGAGGTTAGGGTTCAAACCCTAATTAGGGTTAGGGTTGGGGTTGGGGTTAGGGTTAGGGTTAGGGTTAGGGTTAGGGTTAGGGTTAGGGTTAGGGTTAGGGTTAGGGTTAGGGTTAGGTATGGGGATGAAAACCACTCGAAGTGATACTATCGGGAATAACTCGAGAACGGTAAGTCCGATCGACTTCAAACCACTTTCTATGCCCACTAAGTAGGCCGTTCCGGACAGTATGGAACCATCCCCAAGGTTCTAGGACTTACGGTTCCCGAGATAGAAAAATCACCATTTTCGAAGTGATACTATCGGGAATAACTCGAGATAGGAAAGTGCTAGATAGATGGTTCTGGTATCCATAGAAGCGTCTTGGGAAGGCGCATCCGAGGATACCTCAAGCTCCCATGTGGGACTTATAGTTCCGGAGTTATTCCAAAAAGTATCATGTCATATGATGTGATGAAAATTTTCCTAAGTGTTTAGGGTTAGGGTTAGGGTTAGGGTTAGGGGTTAGGGTTAGGGTTAGGGTAGGGTTAGGGTTAGGGTTAGAGGGTTAGGGTTAGGGTTAGGGTTAGGTATGGGGATGAAAACCACTCGAAGGGTTAGGGTTAGGGTTAGGGTTAGGGTTAGGGTTAGGGTTAGGGTTAGGGTTAGGTATGGGGATGAAAACCACTCGAAGTGATACTATCGGGAATAACTCGAGAACGGTAAGTCCGATCGACTTCAAACCACTTTCTATGCCCACTAAGTAGGCCGTTCCGGACAGTTTGGAACCATCCCCAAGGTTCTAGGACTTACGGTTCCCGAGATAGAAAAATCACCATTTTCGAAGTGATACTATCGGGAATAACTCGAGATAGGATAGTGCTAGAGACATTGTTCTGGTATGCATAGAAGCGTCTTGGGAAGGCGCATCCGTGGATACCTCAACCTCCTATATGGGACATATAGTTCCGGAGTTATTCCTAAAAGTATCATGTCATATGATGTGATGAAAATTTTCCTAAGTGTTTAGGGTTAGGGTTAGGGTTAGGGTTAGGGTTAGGGTTAGGTTACAGGCTCAGCGAGGTAATGGGTACCCCTACCCACATGCGAAGGGTTAGGGTTAGGGTTAGGGTTAGGGGTTAGGGTTAGGGTTAGGGGTTAGGGTTAGGGTTAGGGTTAGGTTACAGGGTTAGGGTTAGGGTTAGGGTTAGGGTTAGGGTTAGGGGTTAGGGTTAGGGTTAGGGTTAGGGTTAGGGTTAGGGTTAGGGTTAGGGTTAGGTATGGGGATGAAAACCACTCGAAGTGATACTATCGGGAATAACTCGAGAACGGTAAGTCCGATCGACTTCAAACCACTTTCTATGCCCACTAAGTAGGCCGTTCCGGACAGTATGGAACCATCCCCAAGGTTCTAGGACTTACGGTTCCCGAGATAGAAAAATCACCATTTTCGAAGTGATACTATCGGGAATAACTCGAGATAGGAAAGTGCTAGATAGATGGTTCTGGTATCCATAGAAGCGTCTTGGGAAGGCGCATCCGAGGATACCTCAAGCTCCCATGTGGGACTTATAGTTCCGGAGTTATTCCAAAAAGTATCATGTCATATGATGTGATGAAAATTTTCCTAAGTGTTTAGGGTTAGGGTTAGGGTTAGGGTTAGGGGTTAGGGTTAGGGTTAGGGTAGGGTTAGGGTTAGGGTTAGAGGGTTAGGGTTAGGGTTAGGGTTAGGTATGGGGATGAAAACCACTCGAAGTGAGGGTTAGGGTTAGGGTTAGGGTTAGGGTTAGGGTTAGGTATGGGGATGAAAACCACTCGAAGTGATACTATCGGGAATAACTCGAGAACGGTAAGTCCGATCGACTTCAAACCACTTTCTATGCCCACTAAGTAGGCCGTTCCGGACAGTTTGGAACCATCCCCAAGGTTCTAGGACTTACGGTTCCCGAGATAGAAAAATCACCATTTTCGAAGTGATACTATCGGGAATAACTCGAGATAGGATAGTGCTAGAGACATTGTTCTGGTATGCATAGAAGCGTCTTGGGAAGGCGCATCCGTGGATACCTCAACCTCCTATATGGGACATATAGTTCCGGAGTTATTCCTAAAAGTATCATGTCATATGATGTGATGAAAATTTTCCTAAGTGTTTAGGGTTAGGGTTAGGGTTAGGGTTAGGGTTAGGGTTAGGTTACAGGCTCAGCGAGGTAATGGGTACCCCTACCCACATGCGAAGGGTTAGGGTTAGGGTTAGGGTTAGGGGTTAGGGTTAGGGTTAGGGGTTAGGGTTAGGGTTAGGGTTAGGTTACAGGGTTAGGGTTAGGGTTAGGGTTAGGGTTAGGGTTAGGGGTTAGGGTTAGGGTTAGGGTTAGGGTTAGGGTTAGGGTACAGGCTCAGCGAGGTAATGGGTACCCCTACCCACATGCGAATATCTTCAGATAGGGTTAGGGTTAGGGTTAGGTTTGTATAAGTTATCTCGATGACCCCCCCCACCTCGTCCGACGACTGGGCAGTTGAATGGGGGATCAAAGGCAATGCACTCGCCAATATCCAGTCATCCGCAGCCCTCTCGTCACGCCCCTTTTAACATTAATGCATTATTAAAATGAATTAGTTATCTGTCTTGTATTAAAACCAGTATTGTTTTTATACTATAGACTTAAAGGTTTTTCTTTCTTCTTTCGTCTTTTCGATGAGTCATTATTTGATTGGTATATTTATTTATTTAAAAAAATAGGAGTCACCTTTGGAGTGAGTTTTAACCGGGATGAAATGGTTTTAAAACCCTATATTCCGTTGGCTCGGTTTGGAATTAGGTTGTATTCCTGGTTTAGTATAAACGTACTATCGAAATGTTAGGACACATCATCAGTAGTGGACCTCAGGATCATCGGATGTTTCGGCCATTACCATCTATACACCCTCACCTAAGGAAGGCCCGCCTGAGATTGATCAAGTCTCAGGACGTGTCGAATCCAAAATGGAATTGGTTTTGGGGTTAAAGTGTTTTAGAGTTGATCATTTGTTGATCGTTTGTTTTCATTATTCTCTACTAGAGGTAGTAAACGGTTTTTAAGGATACATTGCTTTAATTATGAAAGGTAATTTCTTAAGGTCATTACCTTATTGAGTTTTGAAAAAGTAGGAGCGTTCTGGAGTTGAGAAAGGTCACGTTGTTTTCCTTTTCTCCACTAGAGGCAGTATAACGTTTTTAAGGATACATTGCTTTAATTATGAAATGTAATTTCTTAAGGCCATTACCTTATTGAGTTTTGAAAAAGTAGGAGCGTTCTGGAGTTGAGAAAGGTCACGTTGTTTTCCCTTTTCTCCACCAGTGGGCAGTATAACACATTTTAAGGCTACATTGCTTTAATTGTGAAAATTAATTTCCTATGGTCATTACCTTATTGAGCTTTGAAAAAGCAGGATGGTTCTGGAAACGAGTTGCAGAAAAAACATTGTGTGTGTGTGTGTGTGTAACACTCACCACCTGATCAGCACAAACCAGTTGTTAACACCGCTAGGTAGCTCTGGTTTGGCCAATCAGGACCGAAGCTCTGTTCTGATGATGAAGCCACGTCAGCTCCATACAGCGCAGGGTGCTAAACAACACGTTAAGCTAAAAAGCCTTTATCCTGTGCCACATACACCGCACGACCCCAGAAATGGCTTTAGAAAAAACTCCATATTCATGTTATAGTCTAATCTCCAGGTGTTAACTTCAATAACGGTTTCAATATTGATTAAACATAAATTGTGTTGTATTCTTCTGATGGGTAATGGTATCCATCCTGTCCAATCAGAATCTTGATTCGTGACTTCGTTAAGGAATTAACACTAGGAGAGTGATTTCGCGATACGATTACCCAGAATGCAACGCATTGTTTATTTGCATTAACCCTCCCCTAAACGCGTTTTGGGTAATAACTTTAGTTATATAGGTGGTAAAGACACCCAGGTTGGTTCTACCCCCACTAAATCAGGTACGCGCTATCCAATGGAACCCACCTCAACGCTCTACGTGAACCGGAAGTACCTTAAAACGCTCGATCTTGAGGCGGAGATGCAGTCTGCTGTATCTCTGGAATGGAACGTCGTATTAAGTCAGGGACAAGACTGCCGTGTTCCGAGTCGCCACAAACCATCTGACGGACGCTGTTTCCGAATTCCTATGATATTCAGAAAATCAGTTATGAAAAGAAAATGAATAACCACAGACGTTACTGGTGGTTATGTTCGGGTATAGAGTCAGAGATGGATCTGAGAGGCCTCAGATCCCATATTGGCATCAGACCACACTCCCGTGTTTAGAGATAGATTAGAGTTGAGTTAGGGTTAGATAAGGTGGAATAAAGGTTTAGGGGAAAGGTTAGGGTTAGGGCAAGGGGGTTAGTTAGAGATAGATCTGAGAGGCCCTCAGAGCAAGGGTTAGGGTTAGAGGGTTATGGTTAGGTAAGATAGAGTGAGTGGTTAGGGTTAGGGTAAAGGTTAG